>JAUKPP010277691.1:0-20762 GCA_032273245.1 Phyllaplysia taylori | reverse complement strand
ACATCCACCTGGCTTTAGCTCACTCATGTGTTAAATCTATGTAACCCATAAAACCTTATGGTTTAATTCCTTTTTATCATTTTACGTATGCTGATGGTATAGGAGCTCTGGGGTGGCAAGCTTCCCTATTTTACCAAGAAACTCCCCAATTCAGACTGCCATTCTTTAGATTCCGATTTCGATGTCATTTTTCCGATTTGTTGAGCAACAAAGATAAAACGTTGTTCTTTCTTTTTTATACAACAGATTATACTCTTTATTTTATTTCCTGTATGCTGCATGGCCATGATTTTTTTTACCATTGTGAATTTAATTTTTTCAAGTGGATGAAGTAATAAAGTTGCCTTTTTTTTCCTTTTTTTTTCCCCTTTTGAGTTCAGGTTCAGGCGGAGCGAGACAGCATGAGAGGAGAGATGGAGTCGATGCAGAGACAACTGAGTGAGTGGGAGAACCTCATGGAGATGCTCAAGGGAGAAAAAGAACAACTAGCTCAGGTAATTGAACAGGGGGAATTTTTGCAATGTTTGGGGGGGGGGGGGGTCGAAAATTTCCACTGTGCCTAGATATGTAGGACAATTTCGCATTTGTTGAAATTGCCTCAAAGGTAGATCAAATACGCCGTTGTTATTGTTGCCTAACAGGGACTTTTGAGCTGTTCACTCTTTAAGAGGTCTTTAAGACCAACAGAGCCATGGCAGTTTAGCTCTGCACCCTTGGGGGGGTTGATAGCCTTTAGATTGGCCTCTTAATACAGAGTACTGCAAAATATATATTGCAATGCAGTTTCAAGACCTCTCCAGATCGGATGACAGCTAAGAGTAAGAGCAATGGAGCCACTGATGGGTTCGCTGCCAGTACAACATTTTTGCATTTTTTAACGTTGACATTTACAGTTGCAGACATTGACTCAAAGACTGAACCACATGTATGTCACCTTGTTTTCATGTTGCCCTCATGTAGCTACTTACATGTATGTGAAATTGTTCACGCAGTCTGTTGTCACACGTACAGCAGATAAACGCCGTTAAAGTAGACTTAGTGTCATTTCTTTTTGACAGGTTAGGTTATAATTGATCTGTTTTGCCTTTGTACATTTCAGGAAGTAGAGGAAGCCACCAACAGAGACGAATCTCTTCGTAAAGAATTAGAATTTCTCCTGTCATCTCTAAATGAGGCCATAACAGAAAGAGACTCTTTGCAAGATGAAGTGTTCAAAATGCAGGTATGAATATTATCTTAAGAGTTAATATTTTTAAACTTTTAGGAGAACTACTTGAATCTATTTTAAAGATCTTTCTGATGAAATGTAGATTTTTTATTTATGTTCTCGTAGGTTGTTTCCTCAGATGTGCATGTCTGTTTTTTTCAAGTTGAGTATCTATTACAGTAAGTTATAATTCCTCATTTTCTTCAGATGTGCCAACTTTTAATTGTAGTTTTTATAATTTTTTTCACCCACTACTTATTTGCAAATAGCTTCTTCCGGATAAGAAATTCCATCCCATATTGATTTAAACAGCGAAAAGAGACGCATTGCCACAAATAACGAATACAATGAGTGAGTTGGAGTGCCTTTTTAGTTAGCACGAATTTCAGTAGACCCATCAGCATTTCTGCTGTGTTTCCTCAACCATACAATTAGTAACATTTATTTCCACTGACAAAAACATTTAGTTTGATGATTATTATATTGCATTTTATATCACACTGCAGTCGACTGCAGATGAGTTGATGTCATGGGGAGAGGGAGTGAAGAAAGTTTAAACCAATCAATCATCTTAACAATTTGATAAATGTAGAGGAAAAGAAAAGGATCTGACAAGAAGATACAGCCAACTTAATGGAAAATCTATTCAAGCGGGTTCAACACAAGTGGAATCATCTGTACTGAAGAAATAACAAATTATTATTTCATAGCAAGATCTGCATTCTGCCTTTTACCGTACCCCCATGGTTTATTGCATTGCTTGTAATGTTGGTTCTTCACCTGTAATTCTGAAGATAATATTTCCATTTACTCAAAGCACTACATTTCTTTGGTCTATCAGTGGGACATATCTGAGTAGTCTTAATATTTTGGTTTAGATTCAAGCATGAATACTAGTTCTATGTACTACATGATCAAATTTTTCTTGTTTAGAGGAAATTGTACTTAACCTCTAATGTGATTGTTTCAAATTATAATTTTACCATGCTTTTACAATCTCCTCAAGGATGGCTCTGCTTTGGGTGAAATGCAGGAGATGAAATCAATGATTGACGACATCATCAAAGAACGAAATAGACTGCTCTCAGGTATGGATTGATAAAAAATTATTTGCTTTGCTTTGGTTTGGTTTGGTTATTGGTTTTACATCCCTTGTAACACTGTTAGCAACAAGAGGTACACTTTTGTTGTTTTATCCCTGATGAATGAATTGTAGTGAACCTTTTTTTAGATAGTAGAGATCAACGCAACAAATATTGGGTAAATTTCAATTCCTATTTGTCTTTCTTAGCCTGTTACCCAATAAGTCAAATCATTTAATTGCTTTCAACATCACTTCTACCATTCAAAGACAAAAGGCAATTTTTCAAGTTTTGTGCAGAAATTTAAAATGAAAATATCACTCTAGTTTCTTGATCCACATCTTACGCGATTCCTTTTATACATTACATGGGATTTTGAGAACCATTTCAATTATTTTGAATAGTGCTTTGAATTTACATTTTTGCACCAAAAGAAATCAATGTGTTTTACCTTTGGATGGCAGGCGACATTAAAATGGTTCCATGTCTAAGTCAATGGCTGCGACCATCATGTCAATAGTGGCAATAAATTACTCAATAACTGCATGGCATTTAACAGTCATCTGGTTTGGACAGGTCTATTCTTGTATTGTAACGTAAAGGGGCCAATTTAAAGGTTCTTCACTACCAGGGTACAGAGCAATAGTTTTTTTCACTGATTGTTCTAAAATGTACAAGTTAAAATATGATGCCAACAACTTTATATTTCCAAAAAACATATAGGCACCTAATTTGTGTGTGTATGTCGTGCATCCTAGAGTAGGCGTAAGTGTTTGGGTGTATATTTATATGAAAAGCTTCATCACGAAACGTGTTATATGCAAAGAATAAAAAATTCAGTTTTGTAGCTGTTGAAAACTGAGAATAAACATTGTTAAATTAAAACAGTAAAGTGCAGTTGTCTCAGTTTGTTCCCTTGAGAGTTTAATGCGTTTTGTAATGAAGCACTTCATATATTATAATGATACATGTAGGCTATAGATAGGCTATATATAGGCATGAGAGAGAGAAAGAGAGATAAGGTTGAGAAAGAGATTTGATGAACCACCTGCATCTTGCATGACTTGTCCCATTACTTCAATGCATCATATTAATTCTCATCATCAAATCATATCTACATATGAAGGGTTTTGCCACAAAATGCTTCATCCTTTTTGTTAATGAAACTGAGATGTTTACAGTCATTTGCCTTTGCATTCATGGAATATTATTACAAGAAAAGAAATTTAATTGATAAATAAATCTAGTGCATTTTGTTGAATGAAATTTAAGTGTAGTGTCCTAGTCTCAGTATTGAATACAACAAGGGTACCAAACAAAAATCCAGCACTTTGGCGTATATCGCATTTAGCGTTGAAACCCTCCATATAGCAAATTGTATTACTCTGAATTTCCTGTCTTGGATGATTACTATGTAAGTTTGCTTGTCTAATCTTTTCTTTGTCAATTTTAGAATTGGATTCTGTGCTGACGGCTAAAGCTGATGCCGCTATCACAATCGAGGGTCTCAAGCGAGAGCTGAAAGAAGTGCAGGAAGAGAAAACGGACATAGAGAGAGAGAAGGAATCACTGACAGTGCAACTGCACCTGACCCAGGAGAAGGACAGCAGCATTGGAGAAGAATTCACCCAGGTTTGTGTTGATAGTATTTTGTTTTGAGTATTCATTGTTGCAATTCTCTTAACACAAAAGTCTGTGTCAGCTAATAGAGCCATCCCATACTCGATAAAAATAGTAACAACAGCGAGATTTCCAGAAGAGGAGGGGACAGATATGCACTTAAATACACTGCTATAAAAATAACTCTGGGTTTTTGGAGCATAAAATTGAGTAAGGGATTGAAATATTCGCTTCTTGTTTAGCAAAGGAATAAACTGTCCAATGTTATCTTTGTATCTTTCTTCCCTTTGCAAGACCACATGCAAATTTTACAGTAGGGATTCCAAATTTATTTCTAAAGCCTCGTATCAATTGTTTGGCATGATTACGTGTTCTGAAAATGTTAGCGTTTCCTGGTTTCTGGGGCTCACAATATCCATGTCCCCCACCTTCTCCCTTCTTCCCTTCCTTCCTCGCAGAGTGGGAATAGAGAATCCCAGCACTATTATTACCTTATAGTTTCAAAGGAGCTGTAAATCCCAGACAATGACATTTTTCTGTAGAGGCGTCGGTAGTCTAATGGTTAGGCTGCCGGACTCCTAATCGGAAGGTTGCTGGTTCAAATCCCAGCTCGGGCCCGACGTTGTGTCCTTGGGAAAGGCATTTTACATGAATTTTCCTCACTTCACCCAGGTGTAAATGGGTACCCGGCTATAGACAGTGAATAATCTCGTCCATATGTTAGTGCTTTAGCACCTGTAAAATAGCAACTTGCACTGTATGCTTCCCAGGAAGTTTAGAAGGTTTCTGAATGATTTGGTCTGCTGGGGTAATAATTGATTGTAAAGCGCATAGAACCTGCTTTCAAGAGGGGATGTGCGCTATATAAATGAAATCATTATTGTCATTATTATAATTTCTTTTTTATGAACATATTTACCTCAGGTTCAAGAGAAGTGCTCCAAACTGGAGGAAGAAGTGGCTGCCCTCAGATCGGAGGAGGCGTCGCTGAAGGAAACAGCGGCTCAAGCACAAGCTGCGTCAGCCGAGGCACAGGGTGTGGCGGAGGAGAGAAAGTCTTATGCTCAGGAGCTGGAGTCACAGGTTCAGAGATAAATAGTGGATATGCAATGGATGTCTTTTGGTACCATATTTATTTCACGAGTTTTTATCAAGACACTTTGATGGAATCGAGCTTTAACAGAGTGGAATAAATATTAAAAGACAGCAATGAGATAAATATATATTTTTTATCACAATGAATGGCATTTGATGAAGCAAAGCCCTGTTTGTTTTTCTCTTGCACTAATGAACTGACGGATGTGAACGAAGGAGTGAGTCACTCATCTGCAATACTGTGCCCTTTGGCCCACTTGCCTAATGGCGTTTTAGAGAAGAAACATATCATTATGCAGTAGAGTGCTGATAATCCAACATCGTCCGTTCCCTGCAAAAGTGTCAGATTATTGAGTTTGTCAGATTATCGGATCTGCTATAGTTGAACCTCATATAACCCTATTTGATTCAACAATTTGATTTCATTCTGTTTTGCTGTCTTGTGTATCCTTTTAGTAAAATGTCATAATTAGTAGTAATTAGTAGGCTAAGTGTACATGTGGTACCAAAAGCCGATTAATCTTTGTATAAATCTCCTTAATGTAAGGACTATACACAGTGCTGAAAAGGGGCTGAATAAGAGTGGGTGATGAAGTTGTCTATGGCCACTCTTGTTTGCTTATGGACATGTGGCATACCATAAAAATTATCAGGCTCTACACTGTTGGAAACGGGTACAAGGAGTCCAAGGGTAGTGGTCAAGCCTAGTACTGATTGTCTGCTTTACGAGCTCTTGCTCCTTCGGTGTACACATCACATTGTGTTGGTGAATGGGATTCTATGTAGCCAGCATTACATCTCGTTTTCAGGGTTTCATCTCTTCTTTGTGTCTTGACCTTTATAGTGTAATCAGTTGCACCTGCCAAAGAATCTAAAAATTGATGTGGGATTATCAAACAGTTTCCTATACAAGTAGTAGTTTTGTTCTTTTATAAATCTGTCAGAGTCAGAACAGCGAATTGTCGGATTATTGAGACAGGTTCCCGTTAATTGTGTCGAATAAGCGAATAGGTCAAATTATCGGAGGTCGAATAATCAGCGTTCTACTGTATACATAACAGAAACAAACTATCACAATTTTCGGATTGGACACTTTTGATTTAAGCAGCATCCACTGTAGTATGTCTTTTTTTTTATTTTTTTTTAGATAATAATATGATGAAAAGTGTTGTCCCCAGTAAGAAAGAGTGAAATACTTGAGTAAGTAATAGTAGTCATTTCTTTCTTTTCTGTTACAGATACTAGAATTGTCCAACTCACTGTCCGACTCCAAGACTCGGTATGGGGTCTTGAAAGAGCAATTTGAGGCTGCAACGAGCAACCAGACAGAAGTGTCTGAATATTGCAGACAGGTGGAGGAACTACAGAGTAAAGTCGGGGAGCTGGAACGTTCTAAGGAGCAAGTTGTCGGAGAGAAGACGGCGATGGAGGAGGAGCGAGTAAGGCAGGAGGAGAGCAAGAGACAAATGGAGGAGGAGAGAGATAGATTGGTTGAAGACACAAGGAGGCTTACAACAGACGTTGAGAGGCTGGAGGAGGAAAAGAAGTCAGAGGGGGAGCAGAGAGGAAGAATTGAGGAGGAGAAACAGAGAGTAGTCGAGGAGAGGGATAAGATGGTAGAGGAGAAGAGAATTGTTGAAGAGCGACTGATGAGTTTGAATGAGGAAATAAGCAAAGTCTCCACTGAAAAGACTGAAAACGAGAGACTCCAGAGCGAAGCCATTTCTGAGAGGGAATCTTTAATGTCGAAGAAGGAGGAAGATAGAGCAGAAATAGAGAGGCTCAATTCAAAACTTGCTTCTGTAGAAGGGGAATTATCAACCTCAAAGGATTCTTTGACCCAGCTGGAAAGTTCAAAGTCTGAGTTAGAGTCTGAACTCCAAAAGAATGCCATGGAAACTGAGGAACTGAGGCAAAGTCTAGCCACAGTTGAGGCAGAACTATCAAAGGAAAAAGAAAATAGTGCTGCCATGACAGAAAGTGCTGAGAAAGAGACATCTGAGAAAGAGACATTGTTAGAAAGAAAGAATGAGTTAGAAAGCACCCTGAGAGAAATGAGTTCTGAAAAAGAGCAGCAAAATGAAAAACTGTCATCAGTACAGGAAAAATCAAAAGAGACAAAAGAAAAGTTATCACTTGCAGAGAAAGAAATTGATGAACTGAAAACAGAACTGTCGAGGGTGGGTCTAGAAAAGTCAGATCTGGCCCAAAAGTCTGAGGCAGCAATGACAGGTTTGAGTACGTTGTCAGAGCTAGAGGAAAAACTCAAACTTGCCTTGGAGAAAACAACTGTGCTGGAGCATGAGCTTGGGGAAAAAGACGAGGAACTTGCGTCTAAGGCTGGTCATATTACAGAGTTGGAATCGTCGGTAGAGCAGCTCAGGTGTAAAGTGGAAGAACTCACCCAGTTTAAGGAAACAGCTCAAACCACAATGGAGAATTTTCAGGCGGATAGAGATGAGCTTTCTGGTCAACTTGCAAGTGAAAGAGAAAAACTCCGTGAGACTGAGGCTCGACTGCAGCAAGAGGAACAGGATAAATCCAAATTGATAGCAGAGAAAAAAGAATTAGAAGCAAACTTGCAAGAAGCCTCAAAAGGGTATCAAGAAAGACACTCAGAGAATGAAGAGAGACTCAGTGCTGAACGCCATGGACATGACGTGGAAAGAGAGAGAGAAAGGTCCAGTTTGATGGCGCAAATGGAGGAAGCGCGCAGTGAGGTAATTCAGCTGGAGACCAAGATAGAGAGTCAGAAGGGTCAGATGGTTGCTTTCATAAAACAGAAGGAAGAGTGTGAAGAAGAACGAACTTCAGCGCTACAGCAACTTGAGATCTGTAGGCAGGAGATTGAGGATCAGGCAAACCTAGTGTCATCACTAGAAGACACTGTCGCAGACCTGACTGACAAGCTAACCACTGCTCAGAACGAACTAGCACAAGTCACGTCTGAGCTCTCCGATTTGAAACAAGAGAGGGATGCCTTAGTGTCTAGAGAAACAGAACTTCAAGACATGATAGAATCCAATGCATCTGCTTCAGAAAGTGAGAAAGATTCCTGGAAGGCGGCCATATCTGAGCTACAGAGCCAGTTGAAGGAGGCGGAGGATAAAGTGAGCAAATCTCAGGCGGAATGCCAGGAGCTGAGGACTCAAGTGGCTGCTCAAGCAGATCATTCCATGAAAGAGCAAGAAAGTTTGCAGAAACAGTCAGAGGTATGGGTCAGTTGTACTGCTTCACTTATTCTTTCAAGTATTTGTCATAGTGAGCAATTTTACAGAATATCCAGTGCATATTTTTTTCTTTCAACTTAAAAGAAATACTTCAAGCACTGGTGTCTGTTCTGTAATGGTTAGGCTCTTCATCTATCATGCAGAGATGTGAGTTCAATCCCGGCGCTGGGCAAGCAGCTTGAAACATCTCCATCTCTCTGTTGGGATGTAATGTCCCTCTCAGCCCAGGTTGGTTCCTTCAGGCCTACCTCTTAAATGACCTTACATTGCTACAGAGGGCCTAAAACCATAAACTTATGAAAAAAATTACTTGTGTGCAAAAGGGCGTAAAACCATCCACAACACTAGGGCGTATGCTTCTCAGTAAGACTGTTTGTGATTACAATTGAACCTGCCCTAGCAACCACCTGTCCAAGACGACCACCTTTACAAATGACCACTTCCCGTTTCCTCTCTGGCTTTTTTTTTTTATAGGATTGAGGGAATGTCAGTGGGAGTTAAGACTCCAACCGAGAGTGTACCAGTATACAGGGGGATCCACAAGGATTCAAAAGAGTTTATAAAATGACACTGTTCAAACCACCACTTCCCACTTCCCCCTTAGTTTCTTTTTTCAAGACAACCACCCGTCTCAGACAACCACTTTTCTTCATAGCAATGATTGGTCGTCTTGGACAGGTTCTACTGTGGGGCTCTCGTGGTCTAGAGGTAGTGGTGTCTGCCTCCCATGCCAATGGTCGTGGGTTCAAACGCAGGACAGTGCAGGCATATTATCCCCAATAAATTTCTTCTTCTTCTCTTTCTATGCCTTGTCTACTTGTTCAACTAATTTTCTGACTCTTCCTCTCACTCTCTCCTTTGTCTCCTCCAACTCCCTGCTACTCTTGTCGCTGGCCTTGCTTCTCTTCTCTTCTTCTTGTCTACTCTTTCCCTTACAACCACACCCCTGATCTTAGGGTGGGTAACATGAAAGCACCTAGTCTTCTTGAATAAGGATGAAAAACACCAGAGGCCCTGTGTGTACGTTGCGCACATCACAGATGCCTTGGTGGTTGAAAATAAAAAAGAGTAGGCCAATTAGCCGGGCAAAATTCCAAATTAATCCTTACCTAAAAATAGGCTACTTTGGAATGGACCTGGGCGCCGAAATGACCTTATAGAGTCGGTAGAGCCATTAAACCCTAACCAAACCAAACCAACAAATTCTACTGCACTGTTCTAATTGTGTTCGTTCTGCTGTGTTTCAGGAGGAGGCGTCGGAGTTAAATGAGCTGAAGACACGGCTAAAGGAGAAAGAGGAACTGAATGGGAAACTGAAGCAGCTCGCTATCAAGTCCAAGAAAGAGCTCGGAGAGAAGCAAAACAAAGTGCGTTCTTCTAACTGAACGCCATTAAGGCATTACACTTGAAGTTCAGATTTGACTCTGAAATCAGCAGTAGCTCTCAGCTCATTTAGTGACCCATAGAGCTTCTGGTGTAGGGGAATGGGGATAGGCCAAATAGTCAAGGCGCATTGACTTGTGCAGGCTAAAACAGCCAAAGATATTTTAATGCCTCTATAAATACATAGCTTCAAATAATTAACTGAAAGGTGTTTGTATCAAGGAAAGGGCAGGGGAAGTCTTGTGTATGCAATCCTTGGGGCAAGTAAATGAGCACCGATAAGGAAATTTTTCGAGATCCTGTGCCCAAGTTAAGCACATTAAAATCCCTTGGGCGATAATTGTTTTTTGTTTACAGAGACATCAGCTTTTTTGGCCTGTTTTAGTCGACCGGTAAATTCATTTTGGTAGTCTTTTATTTTCCCCTTGCATTATTGCATCAATGTTGCATCCTGTATGATTGCTTTTTGAGTTTGTTTTTTTAGAGAATGGGTGGTTATTTATGTGTCTAAAAAGGTTCATGTGGCTGGCTGGCGGGCGCTCTGTTATGTCTGCTCCTTTGTCTTTATAATATGTGTAACTTTTGTGGTGTAATGGTTAGGATCTTTGCCTGTCATGCGGAAGACCCGAGTTCGATTTTGAGCGCGGATGATCTGGGGTTTTTTTTCCTCTCAGCCCGGGTTGGCCCTGACAGGCAGGGTCGAAGTAGCCCGTCTTTTAAATGACCTTACAGTGTTGCAGGGGACGTAAAACTGGTAACCAAACCCATGGCACTGAAATTACCTTACAGTTTTGATAGTGCTGTAAAACCTTAATGAAACAAAGAACAAATGTTTCATGTCTTGATTCATTACAGATATTATGTTTTTATGTGAAAAGATTATACATTTTTTAATCATTATGTATTTTCTGAGTGCAGTGAAAGATTAAATCTGCCATATTATGGTCAATAAAGACTACCTTTATCATAACGTTACCAATCTGCTCTTGGGCGTTGCACTGTGGCAAACAGCAATGGTGTGAGTGTATGCATAATTTGCATAATTTATATGGATGATGCTATCTGTGTTCATAGTTGTAATCACTTGTATGTATTATCGGCTGTATGACTATGAATGTGTTGGTACACCACCATTATTGCCAAATGAATTTCTCTTCTGGGGTAGATAAAGTCAACTTTTCTTTTCTTTTTCTTTTCGGTTAAAACAGAAAATGGAGCAAGCACCTCTATGAATAAGTAACTTGTATCTTCTTTTCTGTTTCTCAATTGTCCACAGTTGGAAAGCGTTACTAAAGAGCTTGAGCAAATAGCCAAAGCCAAAGAAGAGCTGGCGGTAGAGAATGCAGGGCTGAGGAAACAGGCCGAAGGTTCGGAGGATCAGCTCACACAGGATCTCAATACCAGCAGGGAGAACTACAAGGTGAGATTCTTTCGCAAAATGTGATAGATTTTGGTTTGGTTTGGTTTTTGAGTTGCACAAAATGATGCAGTGGTCGATTTTGGTTTGGTTTGGTTTTTAAGTCGCACAAAATGATGCAGTGGTCGATTTTGGTTTGGTTTGGTTTTTGAGTTTCACAAAATGATGCAGTGGTAGATTTTGGTTTAGTTTGTTTATTTAGTTTGATGTCCCTAACTTTGTATCAGGATTAGTGTCCTCGGAGACAGATTCCATCCCTAGCTCCTCTTTCATCCTGGATTTAACTTACTTATTGTCTCTATCAGCCCCTTTCAGCATTTTAAGGTGATTTAAGAGGACTACTTCAACCCAGCCTTTCATATCCATCCATGCTGAGAGGGATGGATCTTAGCAGAAATGCTCATCCCCACCCACATGGGTCTTCTGTGTGATAGGCAAAAAGCATAAGCATAAAAGATTAACTAATGCTCCGGTCTCACGTAACAATCTGTCATGCAATAAGACTCTCTTCAAACAAATTGTTATGGGAGACTGCCAAATTGGATGAAAAGTGGATACTATGACGGTGGATCAGAAGCTAAATCAAGAAATGAGGTGCTGCCTGATATTTTCTGTGCGATCTAGGTCAAATTTCGGAGTGACGACGGAGCCTGCAGAACTACTTCAAAGTTAACTGCGACGCAGGGTAAAATTTCAATGGCAAAACTTTACAAATATTTATCACAGCTCAAAACTGATTTCATTTTGGGAATCAGTACATCAAAATAAGCAAAATGGCTCACAACAAATCTGATTTGAAACGTTATTTAAATTTTAGCAATTTTTTTTTTTAAAAAGGTTGATTGTCAACTGTGACAGCATGTATGAAGGTCATTTAGTACTTGGCAAGACATGTCTGCGCTGTGCAAGACACTGCATACTTCACAGTCGACACAGTGGTTTCTGACACAATACGAGAGGAGTAATCTCCCATTTTGAAAGAAAATTACGATAGATTGGAGCATGTCACCACAGTTTTTGTATGCGATGAATATAAAACATTCTATCTGAACATGAGACCGGGGCATTAGAAGAACAACAACTTGCAAGTTCAACTCATGCAGAATTGACTATAAGTACCTGCATTTATGAATGTCACATTTTTTTTCTTCTTCATTATTTGCTAAATGAATTTCCCCTGGGGGATCAATAATTTTGCCTCTAATTTTTTTCTTTATTGGGGAAGAAAAGTTGGCTATATTTTTTCTTTTTTTATTGTTCTTCTCAGCAACTGCAGGCAAGTTTTGACTCAGCCCAAGACGAGATTGAAAAAGAGCGCCAAGCGGCGAAGACAGCCCAAGCCGATGTGGAGCAGCTGGTCAGTCAGTTGAGTGAGCTGAAGAGCCAAGCGGCCACGGACAAGGATGAAAAGAGCCAGGTGGAGAAACTGCTGGAGGCTGCCAGGGGAGAGGGGAAGGTGAGGAAACAGCACACAGAGATTTGTTTGGGGCTTTTTTTTTCAGAAGAAAGGATGGGCATCCTCAGGATTTATCCAGAATTCAGTTTGGTTTTTTGGTTTTCTTTCCCTGAGTGCCGAAAATCCATGAAAAATTACTCTTGAATTTTATCTTCAATCATAAATGAATTTAGAAATTGAGGAATAAGCGAGTTTATGAATTTTTATCGACAATAAAGCTAAATTGGTGTAAGCAGAATTGTTTTACTCTTCTTTCCTATTGTACAAGTGTCTTATTTTACACATGTCTTCCTCATCATCTTCTGTGGTGTAATGGTTCGGCTCTTCACCTAACACACAGAAGATCCAAGTTTGATTCTGTGTGCTGACAATCTGCATTTTTCTGCTGAGGTTTCTCTTACTCAGCTCAGGTTGGCCCTGACAAGCAGGGTTAAAACATCTCATTTCTTAAATGACCTCACAGTAAAACTGGTTACCAAACCAAACAAAATATCTACTTCAACTTGGTGCTTGTCTTTTTTTTTTAGTTTTTTTTTTTTTTACATGTTTTTTTTTTTTTATCCTTGTCTTTTCAGAACAAGGATAGCCAGCTTGAGGAACAGCGAGCTAAACTGCGTGTCCAGGAAACAGAGATGGGGGCCATCAGAATCCAGCTGGAGGAGATCAACAAGGAGAAGCAGGCCTCAGATCAGCAGGTGGCTGCGCTAGAAGCAAAGGTGAAGGCCGCGGAAGAATCCCACCAGACAGAAGCGCTGAGGCTGAAAGCGGAGATGAATGAGGTGCGGCAGGAGTTGAACACGGCCAAGCAGTCGGTGACACAGAGTAGTATGATGGATCTGGAGATGGCTGACTACGAGCGTACGGTCTCTGCACTCAACGAACAAGTAGCTGAGAAGGATAAGAAAGTTGAGGAGTCTAAGGCTGAGATAGATAAGCTCGAACAGAGGATTGCGCTGATGCAGACGCAAATTGATGCTGGGGAAGAACAGCGGCTCCAGGCAGAAGACAGAGCGAACAAGCTCAAACAGTTGCTGGTTAGAACGAAAAAGGAGTTGGCAGACGCGAAAAAACTGGAGTCGGTTCAGCGCACCTCGGACGCTCAACTAAGAGGCCAGTTGGAAAACACCAGCCAGCAGATTGAAGAGTATAAGCTTCAAATCTCAGAGCTGACGATTGAGAATCAGAAGTTTAAAGATAGAATTAAAGGTCAAGGTGATGCCAACCAGCGAACGGTTCAATCGCTAGAGGTGAAGGTTCAGAGTTTGACGGAAGAGCTGGAGCTTGCACAAAGTGAGCTGAAGAATGTCCAGGATGAGTATGAGAGCTACAAGGTGAGGGCGCACAACGTGCTGAGACAGCAGCGGTCCAAGGCACCCGCAGATGGGTCTGCCGAATCTGAGAAACAAGAGAGGGAGAGATTTGAGAATGCCATAGATCAACTGAAAGCCAAGCTGAATGAAGTTCAAGACCAACTCAATACTGCAAGAAAGGAGGGAGAAGTCTTGCAGGAAGATCATGATCGACTCCTGCAGCGTCACACCAAAGTCCTCAGTGACTTGGAGCAGAGAGATGCAACATTCCGGCTCAGAGTTGAGGAGATGTCAAAGGAGAAAGAAGAAGCTGTAAAAGAAGTACAGGAAAAACTGTCCTCTATTGAAGCTCAGAAATCTCTTCAAGCACAGAAATACAGGGAACAGATTCTCAAAATCCGGGAGGAGTCCGAGAGTATGCAGGAACTGCTGCAGAAACAACTGGACACTTCAGAGATGGACAATGTCCGGCTTCAGCGGGAAATCCAACAGCTCCAACGAGCGTCGAGAGGTCGGGAAGAGATAACGGAGCACACATCCCCTCACGAATTCTACCCAATCTCATCACACCCTGTTGAAGAACGGCAAGAAGGAGAAGGCTCGGAGTTGGTGGAACCTGAACCAATAAAATTATCAAGAGCCGGACAAACCCAACAGAACAGCGTGTTTACCTTTGAGCAGCTTATCGCTACTCCAATGGAAGAATTATCCAGCATCAAAAAACCACCCACACCCAGCATGGACGAGGAGACGCTCCGAACAAATCTCTCAGCCTCCCAGAAGAGGATAGACCACCTGACAGAACTTCTCAGCGAGAGCGAGGAGTCTGTCTCGAGACTGACAGAGCAGGCGAAAATACTCAAGGACGAGATTCGCAGACTAGAGCGCAACAATGAAAGAGAGCAAGAAATGCAGAATTTGGAGTACTTGAAGAACATTTTCCTTCAGTTTGTCTGCCCCAAGGTGGGTGAGCAGCGGGTGCAGCTTGTCCCAGTCCTGACCACCATGCTCAAGCTTAGCCCAGATGAGAAGGCTCGGGTTCAGGAAGTGGCACAGGGTGAGGATGCAGCACAGCAAGGGGCACAGGCTGGAGGCTGGGGTTCGTACCTCCACAGGTGGTCAGGGCTCACCTAAGTGCTCTTTTGTGGGAGTGTGTGTATGTTTGTATGCGAATGTGTGTGCATGGGCATCTTTGTGTATAAGCAAAGGGGTTGGGGGTTTATACGATGGAAACTTGAGAGAAACATATTTCTTATGTATGTGATACAGAGCTCCTTTTGAGTTTTGGTTAGGATGCTCATACCTTCAGACTCCTCACATTTGTGCTTTGTGTGTAGAAAGGTTTAAAACCTAATTGAAAGTTAGTTGTTTATAGGGGTGCCAGCATCTTTGGCTGTTTTAGCCACAAGATTAAAACATCTGGGGCTTTTTTATTGTTTTTCTAATTTTTTGTGGGTTTTTAAAAAATTATCATATTTAGAAAGGTTGTCAATGAAGGAAGATTGTAGACATGTTTCACAAGACTGGTCGGTGAAGTGAAAAGGCTTGAGACAAACTAGTGTAGTCCACAGACATGCGTGAATATTTCTACGTTTGTACTTGAATTATTTTTATAATAGTATCTAATGTCCTCCAATTTTTGCCCAGTGTCCCTTTCTTGCCCTCCTAAGGGAAACTTAGTATTAAACTATGTATTCCTATGCCTTCTTAGATGGGCAAAAACAGAAACAATGAAGATAGCAGTAAATATCAGTAACAATAAAATGGCATTTGTATTGCACAAATTTCCACACAACAGCAAATTCTATGCTTTTTACAGCTGTACTATTACTGATTCCAGACCTGATGCTATTCAGAAACAATCTCAACTTCCTTGGAGGGTATACTGTGCAAGCTGCCATTTATAGGTGTTTAAACACTAGCATACGGACAAGATCTTTTGCTGTCCATGGCGGCATACCCATTCACATCTTGGTGAAGTGAGGAAAACTCGTGAAATGCCTTTGACCAAGGATACAACTTTGGGACCCTGAGCTGAGATTCAAACCTGCATCCTCAAGGTCACGAGTCCAGCAGCTTAACCACTGGTACTAGATTGTGGACGCCATTGTACCTGAGTTACTTCAAGCCTGTCTTATGAGATAACTGAAGTCCATAGAGTAAAACTAGAAATAGAATGATACCACAAGTGCACCGGCCTATAGAGTGGCTAGAAATAAATGCAAGAGGAACTCTTCTGCTTTTTCCTCTCATAGCCAATAATGAGAATTGCCATAGATCTGTGCAGCAACTCTTGTGGTGTAAACTCTGCTGAAACTCCACTTTGTGATTAGCCCAGACTTGAAGTGTACCAGACACACAAAGGAACGCTTCATTTTGATTCTTCCCATTATCAATTACTTACTTGAATTTTCTAACAAATCTTTCATCATCAAGGAAATTATGACTTTGTACTTTGTATGAATCTGAAGTGTATGCAAAGTGGTGAAGATGGTATGAGTTTTTGTACATTCTTGCGTTTCTGTCAGAATAGATCTTAATGGTACTTCTTATGTTTAACAAGATCTCGGTCCGAATTCATGCAGTTGGTGAAAAATTTGTTTTTATATTCCATGTTAGGAGTTTGGTCCAGGGATTGCACTTTATCTCAGGTTGTTTGGTCTATCGAATAATATGTAGTGCATGGACACTTTTCATATTGGGGATGAAATATTCTTTTTCTTTTTTTTTTATTGGAATGCTATAAGTTAATTCCCTCTCCCCCTCCCATTTTTTTTCTCCTAAGTAACTGAAAATGAGGTGCAGATTTTTGCATTGTGGCAGCTATAGTGCTTTAGTAGGAACTGGTAAATGACAGCAAAATGGGAAATGTCATATTGTGGAGATTCTACCTTTCTGTCAAGTTACTCCCTACTGACTTGATTCAAGACAAATGAAAACAGATATGGGTGGTCAGAGAAAGGTGAGGGCTGGCTTTGGCGTGTTTTTCCAATGCAATGACTGTTGTGTGTGTACTTTTTGCCGAAGACTGCGTGTATATATTTTGTTGTATGCATTCCTTGGCTCCTGTAATGCTGAAAAGACGTCTTTCAGTCTGAGAACTTTTATTATGAAAGTGGCAACAGTGGAATATTTAGATCTATATGTCAAGATTGCAATACCCACACCATTTTATGTACTGGTACAATTGGCTAGACTATCTTGAAAAGGGGTTTCCAAAACTCGATAACTCTCTTTTTATCATTTATCCAAACCAAACCAAAAAAATTGTCTTCCCCAGCAAAGACGAAGAAGTAAAATGAAGTTTTAAAACCTAAGAAACATCAATAGATTATGTTTGTGTCCCCAATGGTACATTCATAATTATATTAGAATGCAGCTGGTCAATCTATTATTGTCATGAGGCCAATAACTGAAATGTGATTAGAAAATGGACTTAACAAGTTTTGGAAGGTCATTTTTCAGTTGATGCCTGTATCTTTCCCCACCAATGGCTGCTCCCTTGTATGCATGAATAATTATTTTTCTAACAACATATCATTATTTTTGTACAAGAAGGGTGGAGCTTTTGTGATTCGAGCTCTGACAGGGGAGAAAATATATTCCCAGTTGTCAGACTCTTGGGTGAATTTTTATTATAACTTTGTTGTCCATTGTTTATAAATGAGATTTGCACTGTCCCGTCTTCTCTCTATAATACTGAATTTTTTACCATTATCAACTCTGTAGATAAGGTATATATATAAGAGGTGTCAATTTACCAGAAAAAAATATTGTTACAACTTCGAATTGTGAACAGTCCAGAAAAGGGTGTTAGGTCCTGCAATACTGACTACACTATTTTTTTTTTATTACCAGCTCCCTCATTCCAGTCTATTTAAATTATTGTCAGTGTACAGCTGGGCTTTGTTCCTTTCTACAATGGAGTTTCCGTTTTCATTTTCCCTTGTGCCATTTTTTTGTTTCGTTCATGCCCTCCATTCATTTGACTCCCCCTCCTATTTTTTTGTGTTCAGTCCCCAAGGCTCATAATGTAGCATACCTGTGTTTACTTGTATTTCCTGTGAATTTTTAAAGAATCATAGGATATATAGTGGGAAATCAAATTCTTGTACCATAGATTGCGTTCAAAACTACTGTGATTTGATGATTTTCATTCGAGCATTTGGATGTTACTGATGTTTTTTTTAAATCTTTTTGTATGTGAATTTGATTGGCCTCTAGGTTATAGCAATCTCAATTATTGGAGATCTAGGGAGGAAATTTGGTCGGAGGGTTTGAATATTTTAGAGCTGATCCAATAAATTTGTTTGACTGTTTAGAATATTTCATAGTTGGCCTGTTGGTGCCAGATTCCGTGTACAGCATAGATTTATAAAGAATTAAAGTTTTAGAATGTTCTAGTGTAGCCCCATATGTGCTTGAAGCCATTGATATGAAGGCCCTCTGTATATTGCTAGTTTTCTTGTCATGTTTATTAGCAATTTGACAAGCCATTAGCAGCTGGTTTTGCATAAGCTCGAATTGTCCATTGCTGTTTTCACATTATTTGCTCCTTTGTGAAACCCCCAGTAATTCGTCACATCTGCTTTGTGTTGTGTGGGCTTTGTTTTGTCATGCCCTGGGTCCAATTAATAAAGGTTATTTATTGGAAAATGATTTTTTATGTTGTATTTGTTTTGTCTATAGATTAATAGTTTATGCATGTGTTATAGAATAAATCAAATGGCTATTTCTCTCAAGGATATAAAATACGCATCTTGAGGTGGCAGCTCAACTATCGTAACTTGATTTTTGGTGAATGTATCACTTTTTTTTGGATACTCCAAGGCACTGGCAAGGGGTATAATAATATGTCCTGTAAAAATCTCAGTCTGACGTTTTATAAAAAAATGGCTGGTGGTCAAATTCCATACTATCATATCTTGATTAAAATTGTAGCTCTGAAAAACATGTTGGTGTAATGGATGGTTCTCCACCTGTCATGTGGAAGACCCGAGTTTGATCCTGATCGCAGGCGATCTGCATTTTTTTCTGCTGGTTTTTTTCCCTCTCAGCCCGGGTTGGAGTTGGATATCTCAGATCAATAAAAGATTGCACAACAAATGGCGCAATATTGCTACTATATAATGCACTAATATCTATTGTTAATATAATAGATAGATATTTGTGCATTGCTCTATTATTAAGTCCGTATTAGTAATATTGAGCCATCTGTTGTTCAATTTTTTATTATTGACCTGAGATATCCAACTCCTGATATGAATTTGCCATCAGAATTCACAAGTCATTAAAGTATCAAGCTTATTAATGAATATATTGAATTTTTATTTACGATGATCTCAACAACCACGGTATGCTTTGGTTTTGGTTTGGTTACCAGTTTTACATCCCCTGCAACACTGTAAGGTCATTTAAGAGACGGGCTACTTCGACCCTGTCTGTCAGGGCCAACGCAGGGTGAGAGAGAAACATCCCAGCAGAAAAAAACCCAGATCGTCCGCGCTCGGGATCGAACTCGAGTCTTCCGCATGACAGGCGAAGAGCCTAACCATTATATAAGAGCATCGGTCCACGGTATGCATGATGGCATAACTTCACATGTGGATGTAAAAAAAAATGTCTAAAATGGTCGATAGGCTTGAATTTACTCAACAACGAGCCTCTGAAATATTGACAAAAAGTACGACACGATCAACAAATCGCGAATGGAAGACGGCGGATCCTTGCACCCCACCTGTCACTTGCATTGCGCATTCGTTCTTCGTGAATTACTTGTCATGAGTAGGCTTCTTTTTTCTACCTGCATTGGGGAGAAGCGTGGCATTGGTACGTGGAATAACCATCTTATTCATGAAAGAGAGCGAAAGAAAGAGAGAGAGACAGGTGGAAAAAGAAAGAAGAAATAGAGGGAGAGACAGATGGAGAAAGAAAGAGGAGGGAGGGGACAGACAGGGAATGGGAAAGAGAGAGAGGGGGGGGGGAGGAAAAGCTGGTGGGCGGGAATTAGGGGGGGGGGGCAAAGATGGAGAGGACAAATTTAAGTTTCATTAATCGTAGTATATAAAAGTGTATATTGGCAAATATCTACGCCTACCAAGCAAGGGATTGGCCGGGGGGGGGGGGGGGGGGGGGGTGGCGTTTACACCCACGAACAACCACGAAAACCCCGCTTCCTTCGAACGACAAACTTTTTGTGGTCGATACTCAAATCAAAATACTTGAATCGACAGTTCTCGGCTCGGATATGAACTGTTACATTGCCGTGGCATAGAAAGACAGTTTTCCGATTGCTAAATTATTCTGAATGTGTTGATTCATGCTTTAGTTTTACCCTTAGAAACAAAATTCCTTTTAATTCTCTAGTAACATCGGCTATGTATTGTCAAAGTTTCGTTGTTACTCGACGGGTGCTGGCTAATTGATTTTTCTGTTGTTATCAAATATTTTAAAGACAAATCCTATATTTGCCGGCGCTGTGGTGTAATGGCTCTTCACCTGTCATGCGGCAAGACCCTCGATCGATCCCCGGTCGCGGACGATCTGGATTTTTTTCTTCTGGGATTTTTTCCCTCTCAGTCCGGGTTGGCCCTGACAGGCAGGGTCGAAGTTGCCCGTCTCTTGACCTTACAGTGTTGCAGGAGACAAAAGAACTGGTAACCAAACCATAGTACCCGGTAATATCTTTTTACTTTACACATTCCTGCCCTGATATATATTATGTAGGGGAAGGTGGGGTAAGTTGAGCATACTTTTGACAAAATAGTCACCCAAAGCATTACTATTGAAAGAATCCTGAATTTTTCACTGCTGTTTGCTACCTAGACCTCTTGGCTCTTTATTCACACACAGAAAATTATTATTTGAATAAATTTTCATGTCAGGACAAAACGTTTCCTACAGCAAGTCGAAGGTGCCCAACTTACCCCGGACCCGGGGTAAGTTGATCACCCCTCTGGGGT
>JAUKPP010277658.1:0-10840 GCA_032273245.1 Phyllaplysia taylori | reverse complement strand
GGGGGGGAACAGTGACACATGCCAGTAAACAGAACGAGAAAGTTAGGCTGGAAAAAAGGGGATGGAAAAATCGTGCATAGGTCAGAAAGTGGGGAAAATGTGTGGTTGGGAAATACTGAGAGGAATAGTGTAGAAGGCTTGAGAGAGAGGGAGACAGAGAGAGAGAGAGAGAGAGAGAGAGAGAGAGAGACAGAGGGAGAGAGAGATGTGCGGACAGAGATGTAATAGGTAGGCCTAATGAGGGGAGATGGAGTCACAAAAAACTCATCAAAGACTTAAAAAGTCATGAGCACGTTTGTTAAAACATGTAATAAAAACTCAGTCGTCAGCATAGCGCAGGTGTCACCCTACGTCTTTCGTCAGCGACAGGACAACGACGGGCTAAAACACCCATAAAAATTCACTGCGCACCACCAGTGCAGCGCAGTCGTGCTAACTAAATATAGAGTTGAATCATCGCCAACTAGTTTTCAAGGTTTGTAGGTCATGCTCCTAGGCCTCCTTCCACTAACAAGATTCCCCGCTGCGAGGATTTCAACGCATGAGGCAAGGCGGGAAATTGATAATTACCTTGCTTTTGTACATGGGTTCTCACCGTGGAAAGGAAAGGATTTCCCTGGGTCCGTTATGACAGATTTTTATTTATTAAGCAGCGAAAGACCGCGCCTCGTTAGCACCCCCTTCAGTTCAGAGCTTTCCTTTTATTTGTTTTTTCATGCGAATAATAGAAAAAGTGGTCATGCTGCTTACCATAAAGAAAGGAGGGAAGAAATTATTGTTCGTAGTGTGTGTATTTGCTTTAAGGGCATTTTGGAACCTGAGACGGAAATAACAGGGATTTTGATATTGGTTAAATGTACCACATTATTTGTTAATTATAAGTAAATAGTCGGGAGGGGAGAGAAATTAGAGAAAATAATAGGCGGATGGGCGGTCAGAGAAGGAGTGCCATTTATACCCATGGCCTCAGAACCGACCTACATTTTTCTTATTACTTCACTAAATTAAACGTTTCTTGTAAGCCTGACCGATATACATGTTATTACAAAAGAATGTGGAATAATTAGAGAACAGCTTACACCTACGTAGGTATTTCTTTACATGGGATCATCAAGAGAGAAGTTACACTTAAAAAGAACATAAAAAAGTGTGAGATGGAGAACTGTCGCTCATCAAAAGTTTTCAGGCACAGAGTCAAATACCGGCGTTTGAGGTGTACCGATTAGACTTCACATATCACGCAGGAGACCAGAGTTCGATTCCCCAGTGGAGACGAGCATCTGTGTCTTTCTGCTGAGACCCGTCCCGCTCAGCCCGAGTTGGCCCTGGTAGGCAGGCTCAAAGAATTGGTACATCTCTTAGATGACTTAACAGTGCTGCAAGGGACGTAAAAAACACCCCAAACCAAGATTCAAGGCCATACATATAAGGGAATCGAAAGAACCTGATATAGCTAACGCGAAATAAAAAGCTTAAAGCATACCTATATCCTAATTCCTATTTGCTTAGTCAGTATAGGCGTACGATTTTCCTTCTCAATAATTATTATCCTCATCATCATCATTATCATCATCAACAATAACTGTTCCCTTAATTTTGTCCATGAAGCACCATGCGTTTACCAGCGCTGTGGTATAATGTTTGGGCTCTTCGCTCGTCATGCGGAAGACCCGAGTTCGATCCCACTTGCGGACGATCTGCGCTTTTTTCTGCTTGGATTTGTCCCCTCTCAGCTCGGTTTGACCCTTATAAGCCGGGTCGAAATAGCCCGTCGCTTAAAATGATCTTACAGCGTTACAAGGGACGTAAAACTGATATAAAAAACATACCGATACCCTAATTCCTACTTGCTTAGTCAGTACTTTCCCCCTTCTTCAATATCATCATCATCATCACCCGTATCTATTTCCCCGATTTTGTCTACGAAGCACCTTACGTTTTTACAAATCACCAGTCAGAATAGACTTCGTACCCCACCCTTTTAAGCATTACCCAGCTGAGAGAAGTAACAGAAGGCTGACCTAAATACGAGGATTTGGCAAATAATCAAGATCAGAGAGATCAGTATTACCTAAAAATATTATGATAAACTAGATGCCTATCTAGATTGAGCTTAATCTTACTGTTTGTATAGGTAGCTTTATCTAGCCACGAGAGCAAAATGTGGACATTTGGCATCCACTATCAAATTTAGCCATCTCAAAATATGCCCCCCCCCCCCCCCCTCCTTCCCTCCTCCCATCTCTTATTCTCTTATCACCTTTCTCACTTTTCCTTTTTTTCTGCCTATGGGCGACGAAAGAGTATTGATTCCAATAGACGGCATACCTTGAAACAACACAACAACAACAACAACAACAACAACAACATCAAAATACAAGAAGCCTTCATCATAGGAATCCACGAAAAGCTGGAGAGACACCACGATAGTGAATGACTGCGACATATTGCTATATTTTTTTTTTTTTTTTTTTTTACCCGGTACCAGAAAACGGCAATAAGAATATTCGAGATGTCTTTATACTTTAT
Organism: Phyllaplysia taylori; assembly: GCA_032273245.1. Lineage (NCBI taxonomy): Eukaryota > Metazoa > Mollusca > Gastropoda > Aplysiida > Aplysiidae > Phyllaplysia > Phyllaplysia taylori. The sequence goes on along the minus strand of JAUKPP010277658.1, from coordinate 8,311 downwards.
GTTACTACATGTATATTAATCCATATTGTCTTCGAGTGGTTGATAGACGCCCTGATATGATCTGCTCTTACTACTCCTTTTTGTATTTTCTTTTCTTTTCTGTTTTTCTTTTCTTTTCTTTTCTTTCTTTTTTCTTATTTTTTTAAATTGTTGCAGCACTGTAAGAGCATTTAAGAAGCAAACCACTTCATCTTGTCTACCAGGTCCGGCCCAGGCTAAAAGGGACAGTACATACTTTTATTACTAACTCTCTCTCTCTCTCTCTCCCTCTCTCTCTCTCTCTCTCCCTTTCTCCTACCCCGCCACAAACCCCCACCCCAGTCTCACCCTCACCCAAAAAACGAATATTGCAAATCCTGCAAATCCTAGAGATAAAATCATCATCTGAAGCCACAGTCGTCTGCGCTACCCTCTCCCTCTCTGAGGCTTAGGTTTCCAATTTCATTGCCTATTTTCGGATTATCTGCCCCAATTACTGGCGAAGAAAGCAAAACCGAAAAAGCACACCATGTACGTTGTACAGGTGCAAAATCGGAACCAGACGTGTTGATCTGGACCTTAGCAGTTTTGAGTTACTTATTCAAACAGGCGCCAGCTCTTTGGCTGTTTTAGCCAAGGGATTCTTTAGTCGCAAGATTATGCAAGATTTCGGTGTTTTGCAAAGGTTAACTTGGGGTTTTGCAACTTTTGTACAAGTTTTTTTTGTTCAGTGAACGGCTTTGGTTTGGAAGTCAAAAGTGCAAAGTAATGTAGATTCGTCATTTTGTAAAATCGATAGAGTCGATGGACTGAGTGACCAAATTTGACAGCCAGTGCTTTAGAAATTATCGTGAAATCTTCGGGAACCTACAAGCTTTTGTGGTGTAGTAGTTAGGCTCTTTGCCCATCCCATATTGGACTGGAGCTAAATCCCCTCGTTGGACAAGCATCTCTGTGTTTCAGCTGGGATATTGAGTCCCTCTTGATCCAGGTTTGCCCCGACAGGCAGGGTAGATGTGGCACGCCTCTAGAAATGACTTTACAAAGTTCCAATGAGCTATAAAACCAAATCAATCATGTCGAGTGAGACTAATGTCGTACGTTCTTGTAGTTGGTCAATCAAACAAAAGTCGTGAGGTAAACATCCAAGACCTCGATCTTCTGGCAACCTAGTATCCTAGTTTAGCTGCTTAAATTACACCAAGAACAGCTTTGCGGCCTTCCGGTGCCCCAATTCTTTTCATTTCGTTTACAATCTGATTAGGTTTATTATGTACAAGTAGTCAAACATGCGGGACCTTTCTGGAGCAAATGATAAGTCTGATAGCCAAGCCTGCAGTAGAGGCATTCGAAATCCGAATTAAGTATTCGTTAATTCAAATCGTTTAAAATTAATCAGATTAATCAATAACAACTTTATTCATTCCTTTGGGGAAATAATTAAGAGTAATGAAATAAAATTAGAAAAAAAGCCTCGCCAAAGACATAATATTAGTTGAATTCAGACTCCCCGCTCTCCGTGTAGCCTACGGTACTTTTCTGTAGACTTTGTCGTCTCGACATAATATATTTCTTATTGTTATTTTTCTCAGTGGCCGAGCGGTATAGAGCCACCTACAAATGAGGACGTCTGTGATTGGAATCCCGGGAGGCTCACCGGGATTTTTTTCGGAGTATTCATGGCTCTAACCCGCGTACTTTCATAAAAATTCGGAGATCATTGAAATGATCTTAAAATGTTGCAAGGGGTGTTAAATAAGAAACCAGCCCACGTTCTGATGTAAACATGTTGTTTACAGAATCGTTGTGAGGTGTGGAGAATTTGTTGGGTTTATTTATTTTTGTTTTGTCTTTCGGAAACTATTGGATAATTGTTTGAGTGCAAAATGACAAACTCAACGGAGAGCGAATTTTCAAATTGAATTGGCCGGATGTCTTAAACAGGTACACGACCTAATTATTCGGATTTTTCTTACATATCTCGTTGTCCAGCTCTCGCCTGCAGGGGGTCACACTGCAAACTTACAGAGTGCACTATCCAGGCAAAGGCCTTGTTTTCTAGGTCATGTGTTATCTCGGCTCACTGACACACAAGGGGAGACATTTGCTTTAGATACAAAGGTAAACACACGATCTCGTCGCAGACGAGGTAAAATACTCGCTTTTGAGATAAAAGGTGTAATGAAACGCCTGTTCTCAACAGGACTACTACCAGAGAGTTTGGACTATATTGAGAGAAGAATTTAATTTATGGCTCTCGATGGCAGCCAGGGGGAGGCGACTGAAAATGAGGAAGAGCCAGACCCCAAGGAAAATAAGAGCGGTAGGCTTATATCTAGTTACGAGATCTTCAAATTACGGTCCAAATGTTGTTTGGTTTGGCTTGGTTACTAGTTTTACGTCCCCTGCAACACAGTAAAGTCATTAAAGAGACGAGCTACTTCGACCCTGCCTGTCAAGCCCAACCCGGGCTGAAAGGGAAAAATCCCTGCAGGAAAAACCAGATAATCCGCGCTTGGGATCAAACTCGGGTCCTCCGCATGACAGGCGAAGAGCCTAACCATTACATCACAGCGCTGGTGCAAATGTGGGAAGTGCGATGTGATCCCGTTCAGCGTTATTTCTTGTCTGAAAGGAAGGAGGAAATGCTGTCATAGTCAACCAAATTGAAAATGGCGCGGTAGTATGTCACTTTGTGGTCCATAAAGGGAGGTAAGTTTCTTCTCTAAATTCTATAAGCCCTCCAGGGCTACTTTCAGTTGAAACTTGATTCCGTTTTTCATTTAGGGCGGATATTTCACAGGTTGCCTCTTGCAGGCCGCTTATCTCTTTGATCCTTCGGAACTAGAACAGTGGGTTTTGGTTTATGGCTTTTAGTTTTACGTTTCTAGCAACACTATCAAATCATTTAGGAGACGGCCATTCCGAACCTGTCTTTCAGGGCCAGCCGGGGTTGAAAGCGATGTGTCCCGGCAGAAGAGCGCCGATGCTCGTCCCCGCATGGTAATCGAACTCAGGTCTTCTGCGCGATAGGCGACGTGAATAATCACACCACAGACCCAGTTTAAAACAACTGTTTAGCAATGGTTACCATGGCCCCAGATTCTTATTTGGTTGTTTTTACAATTCGCCAAATAAGGAGAAAAAACAACAACTTTGATTGGGGTTTTCAAAATCGTCTTAACAGATGCATGTTTTTATTTGAAAAGAAATTTCAAATAATGAAAATTTCATTAAAAAAGCAATTTTTTAGTCATGGAGATCATTAAAGTAACCTCTGAACAAACGAATAAAAAACCCCAAGATCTCAACCGTTGAGTATCGTCTTTATTTCCAAAATAGCTTATGTTATAAGAGCGCCGAAATTACCTTATAGTGTCGATGGAGCCGTAAAAGACCAAACAAAGAAACACAAACAAACCAGCAGATAAATTTGCTGGGGCCAACCCGGGCTGAAATGGATACACCATCCAAGCAGAACGAAGATGCTTGTCCGAACTGGGGATCGAACTCACATCCTTTGAGTGGTAGGCGGAGATCCCAACCATTACGCCGGTGAGAAAACTTTCGCTGACAGCAAACTCGTCAGCTGCATGTAATTGTTGTAAATAGTTGTATATTATGTACATAAATGAGTTATAAATATACACATTCACACAAATCAACTCAAACAAATCTTGCTGGTACACTGTATTTCGTTCGGGCCAGCATCAATATATTCTGCTTACACGTCAACTATCAAACATTAAGCTAATATAATATTACTTAAATCTCGGATCAGGTTACAGCGCCTGCTATTTTCGCTCCCGAGCTAAAGTCGGTTAGTCATAACTATTGAATAATTCCCCCCCCCCCTCCCCTTCCTAATCTCCATGAGGTTGAATATACTTGTAACTGATACTAAATATTTTGACCAAGTTTTTGCGTTCCCAGGTCAAGTTGAGGCTCTAAGCTTATTTAGGATGGTTAACCTAGGTGGGAATAAGATAATGATCAAGCCAACTGTGTGGACAGAAAGGCAACGTTTTTACCTCAGGAATCGCTTGACAAAGATAGTAAAGATAATCTGTCATTAACTCTGTCATGGTTATCAACGGCTGACAGGGGATGCCAAACCTTAAAAGAGATATGTTTATAGACTCAAATATTGAATTGCTGACATGTATTCAATTTCTTTCTTGACCGTTAGTTGTTGTTGTATTTTTTTACCTCCCTTGCATCACCACAAAGCCATTTCAGAGACGGGACCAACAACCATGACGTGCGTCTCTATATAGCAGGACTCGAGCAAAAAGCAATTGAAAAAATTGTCCTCATATAGTTGTTTCCGCCAACCCCCCCCCCCCCCAAAAAAAAACAAAAAACCCCCAAACCCCCCCCAGCAAAAACAAAAACAAAACAACAACAACAACAACAAATAGTTAGTTGGTTATTTCAAAGTTAGTTGCTTATAGAGGCGCCACCATCTTCGGCTGCTTTAGCCTCTTGGTAATATTGTTGTATTTTTCCCTTTGAGGGTGATTCCATCTGTGTTATGTCTATGCATGTCCTATTGACGCCTTTTTGGGGCAACAACAACAAAAAGAACAACAACCACATATATGCAAAACTGGCGCCTGGTGTGTAGTACATGTAGTCAGGTTTTTTGCCTATTTCTTTTTTTATTTTTTATTGAGGAGTGACTTCAAGGAATAGGTAGGGCTGGTTTCATTTTGTTTTGTTTTTGTTTTTGTTTGTCTTTCAATCGTGTATGGGCGTCTGTCTGTGGGCATGTAGTGTACAAGTAGCCCGTTTTGTAATGGCCTTACAAAAAACAGAACCATAACTAAGCCAAATTCTTTTGCGTCCAAACATTAAAACTGCCAATCTCGAAACTTTAAATATTATTAGTTAGCTATTTCATTCTTAACGCGAAAGCTGTCAAATACTTTGCGAGTGTTCTATTCTACTTTTAACAAGCAACAAATCCTTAAAGATCAGGGGTAGTCCTACTTGCAAACGAAAGTGTTTTACCTCAATGAGTAGGTTTTTATCCGCCGTGGATGTGCAAACTGAGCGAGCACGGACAGGGACATGTGGAATGTACAAACGCCAGAGCCCGTGTAAACGGAGAGAAGCACAGCTTTCAACGACTCGGTCTTTTTGTCTTATTCTAAAGAGTTCCTTTCGTTTCGATTCTCATTGGTTTTGGTATAGTTTTGTTAAGGTTTTACGGCACGGTGGACACTGTATGGTTATTTTAGCGCCAGAAAATAGATTAGGACAATAGAAGCTGAAAGTAGTAGAAAGAGTAGAGCACACTATGCACGCACCTATCACCCTCAGCTTTGGCTCTGCGCACCTGCACTACTACAAGGTTATGTAAGAGGCGGGCTACTTCGATCCTGCTTGTCAGGCCCAGCCGGGGTTGAGAAGGACGAAATCTTCAAAACAGAAAGACGGTGACACTTGTTGAGTAGATCATGAATGAGGAAGGGCAAATTGATGCATAATTACATTGGGTAGTAAGGAGATGACGGATTTCTATTCCCACCAACTGACGTCAGCATTTGTGACGAAATGGTTGGGTGCCCTTCGTCTATCACGCACAGGATAGAAGTTCGATTCTCCGTCTCTCGCCTGGGAATTGTGTCCCTCTTAGCCCTGCTGGCTCTGACAGCCAAGGTCGATGTAACCCGTCTATAAAACGACCTTACAGTGTTACAAGGGCGCAGATTCAAACGAAATCAGACCAATCAGTCCCCCCAAAAGATAATGATAAACATTAGACCACTGCACTAAGTGATACAGAAGGGCGTTAAAGTAAAGGTATTTGTTGACACACATATGCATGAAAATGTACATTACAAAACTTACAATTGGAAGGCTGTTTGACTCTGTTGGTACAGTGAGTCATTGCAATGTTCAGTGACGTCATCAGGCCCGTTATTTAGAACTATACGCTTACATTTGGATTTGAACTGAAATGACACTGCGTATAAAAGCGTTTTTTGTGAGACTTAGCACCAAATTCAATTATCTTATCCATTTCCCTCTGTCTCTCTTTTTCTTCCTTTCTAACCCTGTCTTCCTCACTTTCTATCCCCTCCTTTCCTCCATCTGTTCCATTTTTCGTCTCTTAGTAATTGGACTCAGCTATTTCTTCTGTCTCTCCCCTACCCACCCTAACTCTCCCCCCCCCCCTCTCTCTCTCTCTCTCTCTCTCTCTCTGCACTCTCTCTGCCCTCGATGCCCGATATCGCATTGTTTTTAACCAGTATGAATCTTTGGCACTTTAGTCATGTCAAATTAAGACGTTTTTTTTGCTTTATGACATGCCGCCACGCTCTGCACAAAACAGTCTTACTCGCAATCATTAAAAGCATTCCCATGGAAGAGCAAGAGGAAGGCTTGATGTTCGTGTTCTGTTTTGGTCGTTTTTAGTTTTACGCCCTTTCCTCGGCGGGATACTTCGACCCTCCCTACTAGAGCCACCCGGACACAGAGGACGTACAGTGAACCTGCTCAATTGATCACCTGTGTAAGACGACCACCTGCACAAACGACCGCCTGTATAAGACACCACCTGCACAAGCCACCACTTTCCATTGACTCCGAAATTTAATTTTTTTAAAAAATATTATCCCTCTCTAAGAAGACTATCTGTCTAAAAAGACCATATTTTCTCGACGTTGTGGGTCGTCTTAGACAGGTATGACTTTATTTCAGCAGAAATACGCAGATGTTAGTGCCCACATGGGAATCGAACACGGCTCTTCTGTGTGACAGGCGAAGAGCTTAACCATTAAACCCCCGACGCCGGCTGTTGTTAGATGAGGAGACCAGCATCTGACCTCAAATTATACGTCCTAGTCTCGACCCTGAATCCTCCAGTTGTAAAGCGACATTAGCATTCCATCCTATTCAAGGCAAACGAGCTCGAGTCGTGACCTGCACCGCGCTGCAGGAAGAACTTTCAATATTTGCTCAAGCAAAGACTTAAACCCCCGAAGAGATCCTTCTTACAGCATGCCCAACGACGTGAGTGGTATACTGAATGCATGTGGTGTGGCCAACTGTTTGCTGCAAACTGCTCTCTGAATATTGAAGGCTCCGCCCCCTTCTGCCTTCTGTAATGCATGCGGCAATAATATTATTTTCTGACAATTAGTGACCCTGGTGCAGTGACAGTGAGTGCAATGCTATACATTAATTCACCAGTGTTGCATCTGGGTCTGCTTTAAAATGAGGAAATGAGGAAGATTTTTTTACTCTAAAGATCCCACTCCCTACCTCTCTCTCTCTATCTCTCTCTCTCTCTCTCTCTCTCTCTTCCTCTCTCTTTCTCTCTCTCCCCTCTCTCTCTCATTCTCTCCCTCGCCCTCTCTCTCTCGACTTGTCTATTTTCCTAATGACTGCAATCTAGAGTGCAGCTTTAACAAAACATTTTCATGTTTTTATGGGCCATGTCCATGTGTCTGGTCAAAACCAGAAGAGATATGGCAATGCTGCTGTAATTTGTGTTTGCATGGAGTGGGGTGGGGAGGGGGGGCACATCCATTTTTATTTTTGCTATAGGTTCAGAGAAAGGGTTCGTGCTCTAATCTCTTGGTCCATTAAGTTCTTTGCTCGTACCAGATGACCAACGAGACTGTTTACCGAAAGGACTTGCCAAATAATCTGTATAATACAAGATACAGCGAGACAAATTTCACAGCAACACACAAACACCAGAATTTGCATACAGCGTGGCAAAGTATAAGCACAATATAAATATTTTCCGTCTTTCTCTTTCAGGATTCCTTTGACTGAACTCCAAGCAAGAAAGCAAGCTTCGATGATGAAACCAAGCTTCAGCCAAAAAACGAAGCTCGGAAAACCATAGAGGAAAAAACAAAACTAATCGTGTACCCATGACACACCTTTACTGTCGATGCCCTTAGCAAAATTGGACGATGACCTCAGTACAGTAAGTAACAATTTTGCTTTGTTGAACAACTGCTATTCACGGAAAAAGCTCATAAGTATGGTGTAGACTCGTAGACATAACGTCGGAAAATCTAATCAAGTTGGGATTAGCTTTTCTAAATGAAAATTGATTACAGGCCAGAGGAATGGGTTTTTCCATGATTGCAATGTTTTTTGTTAACATTATTAAGGTCGAAATAGATCAAGAGTTCGTTCTTCTTTCTGACTCACAACTTTGAACAATCCTTGTTGAACCTTTGATGAAAGCATTATCCGTCCATTCATATTTGGACAGACCACAAAAAGTACAATGACGTCAAACAGTTTACAATACCATAGACCCAGGCATTCTTTGGCCACATGTCATCCCCTCTCCTTCACATGG
>JAUKPP010277625.1:0-10841 GCA_032273245.1 Phyllaplysia taylori | reverse complement strand
TAAATCTGGTGACCAAACCAACCCCCCCCCCCCCCCCCCCCCCCCCGTGCCCCGGTATTGAGGCAGTTGAGAAAAAAAGAATCTTATGAAGATGCTGAACAATTAATAATTTTTTACTTTCCTCAAGAATCAAATGTATAGAAAAAGTTTGGTGGCATTGAGGAATATGAAGGAGCAAAAAGTTGCTTGAACTTCAAGACAATTGCTCATTTTGTTTTTGGCTTCACAAAACCAATACATAAATTCAACACGTCCAAGAAATATTTCTACACATTAAATGCAACAGATGCATAGATGAAAGGACAAAGAACACAAATTTTAAGAAAATGTTATATTACAATGCACACTCCAAAAAAGAAATCTTGGCTCCCTCAAGTAGTGTTCTCTGCCTAAATGCATGGCCGCTCAAATGCACGCTATCGTTATGATTTTGACGGATTTTACTGTATAATTACTACTTGTGTGTGTAAATGCACACTCCGCCTAAATGCACGTTTTTCAGCCCTCCCAAGCACAGTGCATTTAGGTGGAGACTGCTGTATAAAATGTGGAAAAACAATCATGGCAAAAAAACAGACATGGGAAAAAAAAGGTGATTATTACTACACAATCACATTTCATTGGAACATGGCAAATCCCAAATAAAGAATATTTCATTTTCTGCAGCATAAATCAACCCTACATCTCAAATCAATTTGTTGTGTTAAAAAGTTATCCTTCTTTATAAATATTTTTTCTTTCTTTTTCTGAGAGATTCTACAAGTCAGTCTCAACGTGTCAGAGAATTTGTTACCGGTAACTCTGGTATCTGCACAGGGTTTTTAGATCTAACCAATCACAGATAGATAGGACCCACTGCTTGCATCATAAACAAAACTTATTTAAGTTTAAGAGATGGCACTGAGATAAATAATATACATATGAATCATACGCTACAAAAGAAAGGTCATCAATAGAGCTGTCCCATACTAAAAAAAAATAGAAACAACAGCAGAATTTCCTGAAAAGAGGGGGCAGATCTGCTGCGAAATTGCACTGCAATTAAAGTAATCCTTTGTTTTCTAGCATAAACAATGAGTAAGGGACAGAACTATTCACTCTGCTTGCAAGATAAGTAGACTCGCAGAACATGACAAAATATTTTGCCGATATCTCCACCCTTTGTCCATAAAAATTTATCTCGACCAATTAGATTGTATAGATACTAGCACCACTTTTAGCCTGAAATGTGAGCCGGCATTTCAAATTTTGGCACAGTTGAACATATATCATCACATTTTAAGAAAGAATAAAATTAACCCTAGTTAGCTCTCTTCACTCCCAACCTCAACTTTAGCAGTAGACTAGTTCGGATTTCTCACATATGTTCTAAATTGCAAGTGTAAATAATAAAGTAATGCTAATTGTGTAATTGTAAATGTGACGGAATACTCCTGAGGTAAAAAAAAACCCTAATGTCTTGTCTGAAAGCTATTACAGTACGGTAATTTAGCTTTTTTTAATAGGGTTGGCCAGCTCTGCACATATAAATAACCTTCAGTGAGAAATCTTGTATGCAAATAACATGGTAAACAAAAGGTTTACAAAGAAGAAAAGTTCCATAGGAAGGGTATAACTGTAGGGGTCGAAGGGGTATAACCGTAGGGGTCTTATGTACAGGTACTTGTAAACAACAGATTGCAACTTTCAAAGCAGTCACAAACAAGTATGTATACTGTATTAATGTTGTTGTTTTTGCTTGGATTTTTTTTTCTTTGCGAAATTGAGACAAATGTCACAAACCAGTTTCGCAAGGTTTTAATCTTCCCAAATTTCCCAGTTACTACTAGTATCAAGATATTATCATAGCAAGGACAGGAAGAAGAAGGAAAAATATTGGTTATTTTTGCGAATTTTTTCCAAATTTGCAAAAAACTAAAAAAACAACAACCCATTACACAGACAATAGCCTACTTACACTCTATAGTCAGTTGAGGCCAGCCGGGCCATACTCTACCGTTAATAGCATACAAATAATGGTTTTCTACTACCCGACAAGATAGTGTTAGTGTTAATAAAATCAAATTGTTTTCTTTCATTTCCTCAAAACAATAGTGTGTGACTTGGGCAAAAGGGGAACGACTGATGTTCCCCCACCTCCACACACACATATAGAACCACAGCAAGTTCACTGCCTCAGCTATTGGTGCGGGTTGTCTGAACATAAATAATAATAATAATGGATTGCATTTATATAGCGCATATCCCAACACTGGCTCTATGCGCTTTACAATCATTATTGCCCCAGCAGACCAAAGTCACTCAGACTTCCTGGGAAGCGTACAGTGCAAGGTGCCATTTTACAAGCGCTCAAACGCTAACATACTGACAAGATCTTTCACTGTCTGTAGCTGGGTACCCATTTACACCTGGGTAAAGTGAGGAAAACTTGTGTAAAGTGCCTTTCCCAAGGACACAACGTAGGGCCCGAGTTGGGATTCGAACCCTCAACCTTCCAATTATGAGTCCAGCAGCCTAACCACTAGATCACCGATGCCACATCATACAAAGATGAAGACTGATTGAACTGATTGAGCCTAAAGTGTAAGATAATATAAGAAGACTATAAAATATAAACCATACATATCGTTTTTACAATTTATTTTACATAACAACAATACTTCAACACACTGCAAGTCAACATTCACTCTTGCCAGGTTACTGACCTACAAGAGGCAAATACTGCAATCGTCCACTTGAACCTTTTCGATGAATTCTGCATACTCGTTTGCATAATCATAGCCATACTGTTTTATAACATTTTCACATTGCAAAAGCTAACTATCACACCGCGATACCCAAGCACAGGGCTCCATTTTTCTGTTCATTTGTATTTTGAAACGTTCCTGCCCCACCAGATAGAATCTTGTCAATGAATATTTCTATTCCTGAGGGACTTACTGATTAGCGTACATTCCATCCCAGAAAATACCAGAACAGGTTTTATGATGTAGGTAATATCAAATTTACATCATCCTCTCTTACATCGCCTATTCATGCAATATGACATGGAAGAGACCACAAACACAACATACTAAGATATGCAAGACACCTCACATACATCTTTCACCCTGAAAGCAAAAATCCGTGTAACATTATTTAATCACAAAGCAGCCTGAACACAAACTTTTACTGGTTTTGGTATAATATGGGTTGAGGTTGATGTCAAATTCCTGAGAAAAAGTTTGTGGGACATACATAGATATTGTACGAAAGCTCAGAGAGGACTGTGGCAAATAAATGGAAGTGTAAGACATAAACAATTTCTTCTTCAGGATTTTGCCGATTTTGCTACTGGCGCCTCAGATCTGCTTTTGAAATCTGCTCCCACGGCCTCCGATATGTGCTCATAGCCGTCTTTCCTGGAAAATGAAAAAGATGTTCAAGCAAATGACTAGACGCCCTTATTTAAAATTATTACTCATCGTGAAGACAAGAAATCTTTGCTTTAAAACGTCTGACGGTTGAGTGCATCTAACCAAACATTTTGCCTATTTAATTTAAGTCATACAAAACAATATTGCTACCAGTGATAAGATAGCGTAGAACAATATTGCTACCACTGATTAAAAAGCCTAGCTTTTTTTTGCATGTCTGTTTTCACTCAGTTTGAACCCTTTACTGTTCATACCTCACCAGTTATACTAAAATTCCTCCTTTCCATTCTCAAAAGTCCCAAAATAAGGAGTTTCATGTCACAGGAACAATGTAAGATAAGATCAGATAAGATATACTTTATTGATCCACAAGGGAATCGATGAACGAATCAAGTCCTCAAAAACTACATTTACAAGCAGATCTCTCATTTCCTGCTAATATTATGAAAATTCTATGGCTATTTGAATACTTCAATGAGTAAAGATAAAATGTGTAAAAATCATAGCATATGCTACAGAGGAATATGATGCAAGAGAATGTGGCACTAGAATTTCTCTCTTTTGGAATAAAAAGAAAAGCATCAAACAGATCAGTATATCAGACTGCCAATCCTACCTGAGCAGTTCGTCCATTTCCCGTTTGATCTTCCCCACCACTGGGGGTCCCAGGTAGACAAGGGAAGTGTACACCTGGATAAGGCTGGCCCCGGCCTTGACCTTGTCATAGGCGTCCTGACCGCTACTGATGCCTCCGACACCAACAATTGGAATTTTGCCTGGAAAGGACAAAGTGGGAAAACTTTTCTAAAAGACCATAAATAAAAGGGTTACTTAGCGAAAAATTGAACATGAAGCATTATTCATTGGCAAGCTGAAGATAGGAATCACTTAAAGAAAACAACCACGAACTTTGAGGACATAATATTGACAACCATTACATTTTTGTGCAAAGACATATTATCATAAGCTACATTAAACATTTAAAAGTATACACTTGAATTTACAGTACAGAATACTGATAACCAAAAGCATTGAATAATGAAGCATAATTAGATCAATTCCAAAACAATTTTCTTTTTTATTTACTCCTCGCGGTTAATACAGTGCAATACGTTTATTTCTAGGGCTTCCATAAATTAATTATTCAACTACAGATGGGTGCAAAGAGAATGCAGACCTTGAGTCAGCCTGTACATGTCTCGAATAGCTTGAAGTGATTTGTCTTTGAGCGGAGCGCCACTGAGTCCTCCAGTCTCTGCTTTATGTTTGCTCAGTAAGAAATCAGGTCGATCCACAGTGGTGTTGCTGACAATCAACCCGTCTACTCCACTCTGGTGAATGGAAAAAAGTAGAAGTCAGCATTATGGAAAAAGTGCATTGTATGGGCATCAAGTGATGGGAAACTCCGTAAAGCACAGTTCTTCCCAGGGTCTTAGATGTTATTCTGTTGTCTTATTCGCAATTGCACAATCTCACTTGCTGGAAAAGAAAAGAAAATTTTTACCAGAGAAAAGCCCAGTTACTACCTGTACCACCTCAAATCCACCCAATTAACTAAACAAAAAATAAAACTTTGGTGCACTCTTTTAGATAGATCTATTCAAACCACACCCTTACTTCCTTCACCATCTTTAATTTTTTCCACCAAAGTCAATTTTCAATATTATTTCCGCCTTACCTTTGGCCTCGTGACTACCGATGCGATATCTTGTTTCTCAGAATCTGTGAGATCTGGAGCAATTTTCACAAGAAGGGGCGGCCTTGGGGATACTGTCAGTTTATTTCTCTCAGCAACCACCTGCATGTTGACAAAGAAAGAGTTGTTTATCAGTTTTGATTGTATTGCATTATCTTTTCACTCAGTCAGACTACATGCTTTGTTAAGGCTGTACAATAGACCTGTCCCTTACTCTATAAAAGTAGTAACAACAGTGGGTTACCCGGAGAGAAGGGGGCAGATCTCCACCTAAATGCACTGCAATAAAAATAATCCTGAGCTTTTCCTGTATGAAATTGAGTTAGGGATTGAACTATTGACCTTATAATTTCCTTCATTGTCTGAAGCAGATTAGGACTACATGAACATGTATAGAAAGAGGAAGACAAAGTAGACCTTATCAGTGCCCTCCAACCACTCACCATTGAAATATCGGGAAGCATGTAGGTGTATGTAAGGTAACATTTTGGTGAGAAGTAGGCTAGAGAAAACAGCTCATCATAGCAGAGCTCTTATCAACCACCCATGAAAGGATTTCAAATCAATGTGAATACAAGTCAAAAGCCTAAGGTAAGAAAGACGTCTTACTGGCGCTGTGGTGTAATGGTTAGGCTCTTCGCCTTTCATGCGGAAGACCAGAGATCGATCCCGGCCAAGGACGATCTGCATTTTTTTCTGTTGGGATTTTTCCCCTCTAACCCCGGGTTGGACCTGACAGACAGTGTCGAACTAGCCCGTCTCTTAAATGACCTTACAGTGTTGCAGGGGACGTAAAACTTACTGGTAACCAAACCAAAAAAGAAGTCTTTGAGGATACATATTTAATTGTTTATAAATAGAATAATCAGTGCAGTCACAGATGTCACGAGCTTGTCAGAAATACAAAAAATCCATTGCTTTTGCTACTCAATGCTTGATGATACAAAAGTACCATACTTTACCAATCCAGCAACCTAACAAAAGTACCATAACAAAGTAATTTAAAATGGACTGATAAACACAGACGCTACTATTACAAGAATACAAATACACCTGTTGCACAAGGATCAAACTTACCTGGTCTAACAAATCAATCAGGACTTCTTGCTTCTGCATGTCTCGGAGTCCTGGGGTATTAGGAGACGACACATTCACAACCAAATAGTCCGCCAAAGGACCAAATTTACGAACACCTTTGACGTAATCACTGACAGCATCTGGAGAGGTTTTGTTTTTCCCGAGGTTCACACCCATAAGTCCTGACTCTGGAAAAGAAAAGATCATTGTTTATCAAAGAAAAGCCTAGTTACTAGATATGATTTAACAACAACAACAACAACAACAAAAAATAGTAGACGAAAATTCTTCTGAGAAAAACGAAGTCAGACTATCTATTCAGAAACATTTGTGCTGATAAATAATAGACAGTCAGCCACTGTTGTGGGCTGAAAATGGCCCTGAACATACAGACCAAAAGACCATTCACCCCCCTAGCCCAAAGGGGTGGGGTAAAAGCCATAAAGCACTGTTATGGGCCTCTTACCCTTCATATTAGAGTTTGTCTATTCCTCAAGATGGCCGTAAATAGAGAGAGAATGTTTGTGCAAGAGGCAATAGCTCCTACCAGACAATATAGGCTGGAAACTAAAGGGATGACTTTAGCAAAGGCTGAATGCATATATCTAATGAGATAAGGACAACTGATACATTCTCTACTAATACTCATGGCACAAGCTTCTTCACATTATCAGGTGGTACCAAATTTTCTCAGTGGATAGATATTTTATGTAATATGTATATATGTCATAACTTAAAACAATGAATAAATGTCATAAAATGCTTAAATTAAATGTAAAGGTAAAACGATTTAATTGAGTAAACAAAAAAACATCTCCAAAATTCTGAAATAGAGAACAATAACAACAAACGAGTGAACACAAATGCAATGAATGATGAAGGCTGCAAACATGAAAGCTGAAAAGTCACAAACTCACATGTGTTTACCTTTCCTTCTTCTACCCAGCCTTCTATTCAGCACTTTAATCCAACTAGCATCATTACTTCTTTCCCTCTCATCTTCCACTTGGGTCCAAAAATTAATGTTAAGCATATTTCTCTGTTCACCAATGTAGGTTGAAGGGTGACCTGGGACCCAGAATAGTAAGACCAATTAGTTTGTTTTATTGTTGTTTTAAAGTACAATTGACACTTAAAACATAATTTCAATGCCAGAGGGAAAATTAGTTTTTTTTTGCTACAGTTTTACATACCCTGGAGCACTGTAAGGTCATTTAAGAGATGGGCTACTTCGACCCTGCCTGTCAGGACCAACCCCGGCTGAGAGGGGAAAAAAATCCAAAAGGAAGAAAAAAACCCAGATCGTTCGCAACCGGGATCAAACTTGGGCTTCCGCATGACAGGAGAAAAGCGTAACCAATACACTACGTCGAGGGAAAATTAGGATAACAAAAGCACTTGGAGGGAAGCAGAAGGAGATCACATCAGCGCGCCCACCACACACCATCAGACCACAGCCAGCTAAACTGCAGGGTTCACGCTATTCAACAACACAGTGATAGAATATCAAAACATTGTGATCCGACATCTAGGATGACTTGTTCCATGAATCTGCGATAATTTTTATTTCAACATGAGCAAAGGGTGCAAGACTTATCAAATGCACATAATTAACCTATATCTAAAAAATAGAAGACATGCTGATGTCTAGGTTGCTACAATCTCTAAAACACAGTAAAGACAAAATGACATTCACTGATAGGTGACTGTCAGGTGTCAATCAGTAATATCAAAGGAGAATAAGATGAATAAAAGTTCTTTTTCCTAAAATATGGGCAACATGTTTATGAAAACAAGGCAAAAAATGCAGCCTCACCAGCATAATTATAGCTTGAGTCCTTTATGCCGTGGGGGAAAAAAACTCAAAGAAAATGCATGGTGATGTTAGCCCCTTTCAGATTTTCTAACGAAAAGACAGTTTTAGCTAAATGCAAGCTGGATTGGAAAAAAAATTATGTTGTTACAACTGAAAGATAAAAACTGTATCTGATTTTTCCAAAAGAATAAATTATGATTCCATCTTAATACAGAGAAATTTTCATACTTTCATCTTGCTCTTGACTTCTCTTTGACAGTCTTTGATAAACAACTTCATGACCATCACTGTTAAAACCATATCTGAAAAAAAGAAAAACAATGTTTGCTATAGACTCAAAACTGTAATCTAAAAAAGAAATTAACACTTTGTGTCATGTGCAGCTAGCCGAGATGCAATCGGGTTTCTTGGGCCTGGCGTCTAAGCGACTACAAAGTGTTAAACAGCTATATATCATTCATGTTTGCTGTGTAGTCAAGGCAGATACCGCGACTTATAATATAAACATTGTAAAAAAATGTCTGCAGATTGCAAACCATAGACGCGTCAAAAGTTGCCTTAGAGGCATTAACATTATGAAAGAACAGACTGATACATATACAAAATAGGTGCGCGCACCCCCCCCCCCCAGGAGATAGAACAATGAGATCAAAAGTTACCAGCTAAATATTCATATATGTATAAGTTATCTGAAATATTACAAATAAATACTTTTACAATGTATATTGGAGGGGAAAACTTTTGAGTATGCTAGAAATAAATCCTCAACACTTAAAAAAATAAGGAGAATCCACCAGACCTGTTTATAACAGCTCTGTCCTCTGTCAGCCTGAACACTCTGGGCGTTGGGTTTCCCGGCTGTGGCTCTGGGGTGACGCTGCCAACCTCCACAAAACCAAAGCCAATCTTGAGCATCCCGTCCACCGCGTCACCCTGCTTGTCATAACCAGCTGCTAGCCCAATTGGATTGGGGAAAGACTTGCCCCAAACTTTGGTTTGCTGAATATAAAGAATTAGCAGTTTATTTGACACAGGATAAAATATATTTTGTGAGGGGGTGGGGGTGGGGGGGGGGGGTAATTACTTTTACATTTTTAACGATTTAAGGTACTTTAAAGTGGGGGGCCACTTCAAGTTACTTCAACCCTGGTTGTCAAGGTCAACCCTGGCTGAGAGTAGTGAGAGTTGCAGATCTTAGCAGAA
The DNA here is from genome assembly GCA_032273245.1 of Phyllaplysia taylori. Classification (NCBI taxonomy): domain Eukaryota; kingdom Metazoa; phylum Mollusca; class Gastropoda; order Aplysiida; family Aplysiidae; genus Phyllaplysia; species Phyllaplysia taylori. The sequence continues at coordinate 1,633 of JAUKPP010277625.1, read as the reverse complement.
AGACACAGGTGCTCATTTCCACATGGGAATCAAACTTAGGCATTTTGGCTTACATATTCTGAGTGATAGGCAAAGAGCCTCAACAGACAAAATTTGCAGGCCTACAAGCTTACAAAGACAAAACATTTAAAAGAACAATTTTTTAAACTGAAGTATATTCTGAAAGCATGAAAAAACATGAATTACACAATATAACACATGAAATCGTGTGAAACAAATTCAAAGAACGTTATGACACTGGGAATAACTCGCATAAAAATAAAATCCCAAAATCAAATTTTAAAAAAATGATTGAGTAAACTCTGAGACAAAATCTCAACCAACTTTCCATTTCTTTTTGTAAAACTTTTTGGTACACAAGTCATAAAGCTTATTATAGTTTTGTTGAAATGTTTAACTTTGTAAGAATTATAAACAAAGCAACCAGGTCAACAGACAGACATAAAAAAAAGAGGAGAATTAGTGTGTGAAAAAGCAATACCCATCCTCCAACTGAAAATAGGACATTTAAAAAAAACACCAAACAGTCCAAGTCCAAAACATGTTTGACAGAATTGATGGAGTTATCCCATAATTTTTAATATTTTATTCATAATTTACAATCATTGATAGAACTCGAAAACAAAATCATTATCTGTGCAGGTAAGTGTAAAAAAAAGTTACACAAATATAAAGATTGCAAGTGTCAGGGCCAAATTTGATGTCAAGCTGTCCTCATATTGAGTGAATCTCATGCAGGCCGTGAGAATTCGAGCACTATGTATGGTTTCATTGGTGTGGAGGGCTTTGTACTCCTGACTTGCTTGGTACTTATGAAGACTGATCATTTACCAGTGCGGGTGGGTCTGGCTGTTGGGGTTTTGGCACGATCTTGTACTTGGCCAGCTTGATGCCCCAGTTGTGTGCAGTTTCTGCTCCAAACATCCTCAGCATCGGCATGGCAATTTCTTCGTAAAACTTGTCATTGCCTCTGTACAAGTTGATGCCACCAAAGATTAAAATTCCGCCATTCATAATTACAGCAGCTTGTTTTAGCTGCACCTGTGGAATGAATAAACATGAAGAATGATATCATGCAAATGGATTCATGAGATTTGATTTGATTTTCAAATTATACGAGTTTTTGTCATGTAAGTTAAAAAAGTAATAAAAGGGATGTAAAAAATGATGAATGGGTAAAAAAAACATACACCCTGAACAGTCTGATGTAAAAGGACTTGATCAATTTATTTAATTCCTATTACATAAGTTCGGTAGATTCATTGAGCTGCTTCGGATGGAACAATTTCGCCCCTCTCACCATTTCCCTCCTCGTCTTGATAAAGGGTTATCACTCACACTGTCTTGTTAGATGATGACAAAGTAAGTGACATTGTAGCAATCTGTTGAGAACAGATATACTCTGATATTAAAAACTAGATTCACGAAATAGGAAAGGAAAGTTGTATGTGTTTGTGTGATATTTAAAACAATAGAAGGAGCTCCAAAGCAGCTCTCCTCATCCTATCCCATCGCCTACATCTTTATACCCGTCACCCTAGCTAACCCTAGGCCCTATGACCTATGGTAATCAGGGGAAAAGCCTCCCCCACCTCCACGTAAATCCCAGAGTAATCCTGAAACTGCTGACCCC
>JAUKPP010277614.1:0-10841 GCA_032273245.1 Phyllaplysia taylori | reverse complement strand
TGGCACTGTTCTCTTTCTACTGCGCACCACAAGCGTAGAGCACAGTACAAGCTTACTACAACTACTTCTACGAGCGGCCAAGGAAGTCCCAGTGATACTCGTCATACCTTGCATCTATTCTGTGTGAATGTTAGGCAGTTTAATCAAGTGACCTTATAATTTCGGGGGAAAAAAGCGCAATGTGCAAGTTTTAGGGACACATCCCGGCAAGTTATTCGAAACTAGGTTCATAATTAGTACTTTGTGCTTACTCTAAACCGAAAAGTCGTTCAAACCGAAAGAATTCAGTCGGTCCCGCTGATTTCGGTTTAAGCAGCATCCACTGTATTATCATTATTAGGGGAAAGTGTGTGTAGTTAAGGCGGAGCGTCCACTGACGTGTTTTGTCAGTTGCAGGCCAGGCTCACCTATATATGATATATGAGCCTGGTCTGCAACGGACAAAACACATCAGTGGACGCTCCGCCTTAGGAAAAAAAATCAAGCACAATCTATCTGTCTTGTGAATTTTTTACCATTTTTACCAGTCTGCATTTTGAGGATTGAGGTTACATTGGGAGCAGAAAAGACAAGATTGAGCTAAACAAAAATAATGTGTGAGACACTCCGGCCTACACATGTAAAAATAAATATATTATGTGCTCAACAAATCATACCGAGACAAAGAATGGTCAGAATATTGAAACACATGTTATAGAATTTAAATAATTAAAGAATGCCTGGATTTCATACATTGCTTGTAACATCAAAATTCTGCAACCGTCCTTCCCCTTCACCACCTCCAAAACCCTAGTGTGGATTGAAGCATGTGTAACAAAAGTACAAGGACGTAATACCAGTCAGGCTTGCACCTCTGTGACTCGAGAATGAAATGTAGACTTGATTGTCAGAAGTGAGCCCATCTCTAGAGAAGGGAAGTGATCTACTTCAACTCCATGTACATAGATGATAAAGATATGGGGGTTTTAATATCAGGAACATTTAGCTTGTAAAACACAAACTGATCTTTTATTATGCGTTGTTTATCACCGCTATCGTAAACTTGAGCTTGGAAAAATTAAGAAATTAGTTTTGCTAAAACAATCTTAGCTATTGTCTTCAAACTTGGAAAGTGGTGGCTGAATTGTAAAAAAAAAAGCAACTGCATTGCCAACTTGTTTATCAAAGACTCCATCACTGAGAGATTGAGCCTTTGAAGTCATTTGATTTCTGCTCAAAATTAAATAATGATCAGTGTGTGACAACAATTACCAAAAAAAATGCTTATTGCCGTTTTAATCATGCAATTTCTGTCGCCACTAAAGCAAAAAGACTTTGCTGGAAGAGCAAAATATACCCTTGAATATTACCATTGCTAATTTAGCATAAGATATAGCTTTCTGCCAACAGACAGACAAAGAGGATCAAGGTTCATCAGTGTATAATACTGGTGCTTGGGTGAGTTGAAGTTAAAGGTCATTCATTTACTCCCTTAGGGACCAAATAAGTGGCAGATTAAAAGATCAACAAATTGAAAAGGAGAACAAAAAAGTAAAATGTCAGCGACACATGTAAACATAATGTATAACCAAAGGTAATGCAAGTACCTCATACAGTAATGCTGTTGAACCAAAAAGAGAAGTGCAGGGTGGACAACAATAAAATCAAAACCTGCAAGACTGCCTGGAAATTTCACTTTAGGCGTATTTTGTGGAAGAATACTACGACACTGTAAAAACCTGTCCATAGAGGTAAATCAAGGGCGCATAGAAAAGTGGCTGTTATGTATAGGTGGTCAGTATCAATAGCATGTAAGTTATGGTCACTCTCCACATGTACAGGGAAGTCAACTTAACACAACATCGCGAGGGGCACAAAAATTTGGTAATGTAACATGAGGGTCATGTTATCCGAGATCGAGCAAATTTGAAGTAACATTTTTTGTCTTGATTCTCTCTCTTTCCCTCTCTCACCCACACATACACACTCTCTCTCTCTCTTTCTCTTTCTCTTAGAAAGACACACACACACTCATGCTTGCACATGCTTATTTACGCACCTGTAACCTATTTGTGATTGCCACTCTTGTGATCCTATAAGTTAAAATCTTGGGCATGAAAGCTGTAAGTGTCTGAATCCTCTGTTGCTAATTAAAAACTAAGACTTGCCCATGTCAGGGTACTCAAGTGATCACATAGCCTTAAGGACAATGGGCTGGTGTACTGTGTAGGGTGAAAATAATTGGACGATCCTGTGAACTTGACTACAATGATACTGCACTAAAACGGGTGGGTTGGTAGTGAACGATCTAATCGGTACTGAATGGAATGTTTGGACCATGCCCAAATGGACAAAACGAGGACCACTGGTTGTGATATCGGTGGTTGTGCACAGTATAGTTTCAGAGACATGAATGTAAGTGATGATTCCAAGATATTGTGATCATCTTATCTTTAAGTCAAAGGTCATGATAAGCGAGTTTCCAGTACGAATGAAATAGAAGAAAAATGGCAGGAATTTCACAAAATGGGTGTGTGGAGCGGAATGTCACGGTATCCGACCGTATCCAAGTTGAGTTAAGCAGACGCCACTGTACATGAAAAAATCTTAACTCTCACTTTGTCCATACAAGTCACCAAAAAAACCTCCACATAACTTTAAACAAAACATATTGTGTGCTCATGTTGGGCGAGGAAGCAACAGTCAGAGAAAAATAAAGGTTGGCAATTTAGTAATAGTAGGTAAACTTTTGTGGCAAGCTCACAGAGGTGACCACTATGAGCAGGACAAGAGGTCATATTGTCATGAAATACTGTTTGGCTGTCATCATATTGGACAGAAATTGTTATGTAAAGGTTAAAGCTATAGGACAAATACAAGGGAGTCTGGTCACAGAGGTTATTACTACCTACAAGTAACCACAAAGGCAGGCTCGACTTCACTAAGCCAGGAGTGTCCTTGCACGATAAGGGAGTACGTTTTCACAAAGATATGAATCATGATCACCGGTGACATATCTTACCTCATCTATTGTTGCACAATATACACTGTTCTCCACTTATACAGACCCACTCATTTACTTGGTCCATTGTTTTCTTGTTATCAAACGCCATTTAGGCATTGCACTTGAAGCTCTGATTTGACAGTAAATTCAGCAGTGACTCTAAGCTCAGTAAGTGCTGTCCATTGTTTTGTTTCTATTCTATTTAATATCTTTAAAACTGTGATTTCAGCCATAGAAATTTTAATCATACTTCATGTAGGAGCAGACACAAAAAAAAATTATCAATGCTTTGGGAACCCACGTTCTTCTGTTTGCTACTATTTAGGACTTAGATCTGTCCGTTGCTCCACTGTTTATGTGTCTGATAGAAGAAAATGAAATTTGAAACAAACAGGACTGGTGGAGGGTAAAAAACATGCCCAGATACAAGTTAAGGTTGAGGAAGAGTTTTTACCCTTATAACACTGGTGGGGTTTTATAATAACAACTGAAAATTTACAAAGTTACATATTTGCAAACAAAAAGACAGACAATAAAAATTGGGAGCAATAGAAAATTATGCAGAACAATACTGTTCCTCTTGTAGGATTTCAATGATGATAAAAGAATCAACAGAAGAAAATTGCCTCCATTTACTGTAGGTGTAAAAGATCACTCACTTACACTCTTACAGAGTAAGTTATTCACACAGGCGCCAGCCTTTGGCTGTTTTAGCCATCATCACAAGATTGGTTGGCAATGAGTTAACAAGTGTTTGTATGACACAAGCAAGACACCCATCATTAGGGTGTGCAAGTACTCAAGTCTAACTCAAGCACTCCAGTATTTACCCTTCCAGTACTCGCTGGAGTAGATTTCAAATACTCAAGTAGGGCCTACTCACTTGACTTCAAAACTTCCAGGGTTCTCAAGTGGTTCTCTACATGGAGATCCTTTTTTAATGCCAAGTCCAAAATGACAGAAATAGGGGGAAAGCATAAAAAACCCACATCAAATCAGTGCTCAGGATTAAAATAATTGAATATTACTTTCGTAATCGAGTAAGCCCTAGAGTATTTCTTTGATAAGGTAGACCTGAGTCCCAAATAGCAGGACTGGCATACCCCTAGCCAGCACCCGGCACCAAGTATTCTAGTCACTGCATGCAGACCAGCACCCGGCACCAAGTATTCTTGTCACTGCATGCAGACCAGCCACAGGGACCAATGGTAATAACAGTGGGCAAATTAGCCTAAGAGTAAAACTACATTAACACCAGACCCAACGGTCAGATCAAAGCCGACGTCTTCTGACCAGACGAAGCGGTTACATTGACACAGAACACCAAAGGTCAGACACTGATTTTCAGAGCGTGTGTTTACTTCAACTGTTGTGTTGGGCACAACAGACGTAGTCGTAAATGACCTATCTGTAGACAGGAGTAGGAAAGGGGGGATAATAAAATGAACTAATAACACAAGAATTATCTTGCATTTCATCCGCAGTGTCTTGCACAACGCAGACATATCTAGCCAAGTACTAATGACCTTCATACATGCTGTCACAGTTGACAATCAACCATTTAAAAAAAAGAAAGAGAATTACTAAAATCTAAATAACGCTTCAAATTAGATTTGTCACGAGCCACATTGCTTATTTTGGTGTGCTGATTCTGAAAATGAAATCAGATTTGGGCTGCTATAAATACTTTTAAAGTTTTGCCATTGAAATTTTACCCTGTGCAGCACAAAACTTCAAAGGAGTTTCTCCCATTTCACTCTATGGTCATAATGGATAGCCCATGTCCTATCGGAGACGGTCTGATCTGGGACGTTGGGCGGCAATTTGTTCACACACGCCACTTTCCTTATCAGTCGTTACTACATTTCTGGTGCACAATATTTTCGGAAAACAGTCTGATCTGACTGTCGGGTCTGGTACTCATGTAGTTTTACTCTTATACTATGGTCTGGATTAATCATGTTTGACAAAGACCCACATGAAAGACATTACGCATTGGGGAGACATAATGAGGCTGTTGAGCTGCTGGCCGGTTACGGAACTATTGATACAAGGTCAAAGGGCGACCTCGTGGCTGTGGTACTAGATTCTCTGGTCGTGGTTGTCGTTGCTGCCGTTTCCCAATCAGCTAACTTCGTCACTCCTCTCGTTCTGATGTGTCCAGTGTGATGGTGTCGGGGATTCCTTTGGGCAAGTTTCTGTAGTGCTGGGCATGTCCACCTCCTCTTGTTGCCACGAATGGTCCTCGTTGGGGGAGACAGGTTCTGTGGTATGTATTGCTGCTGCTGCTGCGTCGTGTGTTACTGCAAAACTAAGTGTGCTGAATTTGTCGTGTGTTGTTGCTGAGCTGTGTACATCTGTGGCGTGCACTGTGGAGCCGTTGGTAGTTTTGCGTTTGGCAACACTGGGCCAGCTGGAGGCTAGACCCTGGAGCTGAACCTGATCCACATCAAATGTCACCTCAGAGTTCTTGACTTGCCCCACTTCACGGAAAGGTTGCAGTTGTCTCAAGAGAGCGATAGGAAAATGTGAGGAATGGACGGAGCCCGCATTGGTGTGTGGTGCGGAAGAGTTGCCGTTGTCCTGTGGCAGACAACCTGTCTGGAGCATCAGCCTCTGGTCCTGTAGCGGCAAAAAAGACGCACGATCAGGCTCAAAGTTTATAAAGCTGGCCGGCGGACAAGGCCTCAGGTTGCTGATCTTAGGCCGCATCATTAGTGCGTCCATCGAGAGGCTGCGGCCCTGCGGGACCTCCACGGGGGAGCTACTGTCTGTGTTGCTCTGAGAGCTGTGCCTGTAGATGGCACTCACCGGCAAACTCTGACGTCGCGGAAACGGGTTGTACGTCCCCCCTGCCGAGTCTGGACGGAGACCCAAGTAGAAGGACAAGTCACGACGGAAGACATGGGGCATGCTGAAACGTCGGAGAGAAGAGTTCAAGGACACAGAGGGCCAGCCCCTGTGTTCCGACTCCTCACTGACCGGACTTAAACATCGGACACTCTGCTCACTATGCTCAGAGTCTGTGGTTTGGTAGTGGTAGATCAAATTTACATCTGTCTCCACTAAAACATCCTCCTCCTCATTCCTCCTTCCCTCCTCCTCCTCCTCTCCATTCCTTTCTGACTCCGACACAAGATGGGGCTGTGTGTGAGCACCAGTAGACACTCTAACAGAGTTCACATCCGTCGAGTCTCCGTATCGCGACGTTGATGGCACTGTCTTGTCCTCAACCACCACGTCCCAGTCCTCGTCCCCGCTCCACTCGTCCCTAGACACCCTCCTCCCCTTGGATTTCCCTCCCTCCTCCCCCTCCTCCTGAGAAGACTGAGTTGTGTGAGAGGATTGCTGATCCTCTCTCTCCATCACTCTCTTCCACTGCACCTGGTTGTAGGACAAGTGACCCAACATCTGACCGCTGAGCTCACTGGACAAGAACTGGTCCCAAGCCTTGAACAAAGGATTCACCACAAACTGCATAAAGCCTGGGAAGGAAGAGAAAAATGTGAATGTGAAGGCTGGCATGGAATGAAAAGACAAATTTTATGTTTTACCTTACTGAAAATTTCCTTCACACTCCTTGTCTTCACTCATCACCCCACATTATTAGCTCTATGTAGATCAACAAATATATCGGTAATGAAAATTGCAGTCTGAATCCTCCTCCCTTCCATATTCTTGTGCCACGCTAATACATGTGGCATCCCATAACATACTTTAACTTCTCAAAATCTTTTGTCTGAAGGGGAAGATTGAGGGAAAGAGAGGAAGAGGGAGGCCGAGAATCACCTATATGGACAACATCGGAGAGTGGACAGGATTAACTTCGGAAGCTGCATTCCAGGCAACTCTAAATTGAGAGGCCTGGAGAGAAAAGTGCTGGAAGGCGTCGTGAGCTGCTAACGCCTCTATAGACGATGCAGATAAAAAGTAAAAGTAAAAAGTAATCTTTTGTCTCTATGATACCTTATGATAAACCGCCCCGTCACTGTGCAGTGGGTGTAGGGCAACTAAGATTCTATGGGGGCGTCACTGGCCAAGGGGTAGCGCGGCCGCCTCCAGATGAGGAGGTCGCGGGTTTGAATCAGGGGAGGTTCACTGGGGTAATTAGAAGTTTTCATGGCTCTAACCCCGTCCCATCAGAGATGGACATAAAATTCGGAGGTGCCCCCTTGTAAATGACCTTACAGTGTTGCATGGGGAGTTAAACCAAATAAAAAAAAGAATTTTGAAAAATAAGATTCTGTTTTTCTAACTGTTTCCAGCTCCTCATTTGAATTTAGTTTAACCAAGGGTCAATGTAAAGATTTGACTGGGATTAACACTGCACATTGTCTGGAAATCCAAACTAGTGGAGAAATACCAGGCATTATGAGACCATGTCTATTGTTGCAAACTTAATAGGCCCTTATAGTAGTTATAGATACACATTTTCATGGAAGAGAGGGAAATTTATGGTAAATTGTGTATATTTGTATAAGGGGGAGGGGAAATCCTTGAATGAATGAGAGAGGTGTGGGTGAAGTCCATATAGCAAATGAGTCAGCAGATAGATACATGTATGTATATTGAGTGGCTCAGTGAGTCTGTATATGATTGTGTTAATTATAAGTCAACGAGTGGTGCAAGAGAGATAAAGGGGGTCCGTGATTGAGATACAAAGAGTGAACCAGCCCTGTCGTGTAATGGTTAGGCTCTTCACCTATCACGCAGAGGACGTGGGTTCGAGGCCAGCATGGGGCAGTTTCTTTTATCTACTAATCTTCATTTTTCTGCTGGGAAAATGTCCCTCTCTGTGCAAGTTGGCCCTGACAGGCAGGGTTGAAGCAGCCCGTCCCTTAAATGACCTTACAGTGTTGCAAGGGACATTAAGCCAAAACTAAACCAACCAAACCAAATCACTGAGTGAGTGACTGTGAGAGTATGGTGTGCTTTTTAGCTTTTCAGAGTATGAAAAAGTGACTGATTGGATGACAGAATGAGACGGAGTGGCCCAATCCCAGACGCTATGAGACTTATACTAACCATGTTGTATGTTGGCCACAGTGTTGTTGTAGCGATCGCACAGTGGAGTCACCGGAACAATCAACTCACGCTCCATATCACCTAAAGAACACACAGACATTACACTATCGATCTATGACCAGATTTCTTTGCTCAGCTTCGAAGTCGAAGTAGAGATTAAGAATATAAATTCTTGTTGTGTGCAAAAGCTATGTACTGAGGGACAAATATAAGAGAACACAGGAATAGTGGTTATAATAATAATGGTATTTGTATAGCGCCTTCCCTTAAAAATTTCAAACTCAAGGCGCTTCACAGAAGAGTAAAATAACTCATAAGACTTTAAAGGACATGGACAATTAAAGAACTAAAAAAATAAGTTCTGCTAAAGATTAAACTTCTTAATCATTAAAACTCATACATACAAATCAATCACGCTAAACAAACATTAAGCAAGCTACTCAATTGATAAAAAAAATCCTTCCCCCTTTATTATTCTGAGCCCAGTACTGTAAATCTAGTTCTCATCTAAAAGATCAGTTAGACTGTATATTCAAATCACAATATGAACGTGTGTCTTTTTTTCTTTGCACTAGCTCTCTAAATCTCTTTGGTTGTTTTGCGTAAGGGTGAATACTACAAGGACTGTAGTGGGTATTCGTCTCTTTGCTAAATAATCAGTGATCTATTTGCTGAGACAACCACATGCGGACTCACCTTGCACGAAGAATTCGCGACACACACGCTGGCTCCAGCGGCGACTAGATTTCCACGGGCGACATGGGTTAGAAATGTCCGCACATTTGAGGGCAATCTGAAATCAGCCACGTGCACACAAACGATGAATGATAAGGAGATAGGTGGAGGAGGGGAGAGAGAGCTAGGGAAAACAAATACGGAGCATGAAATAAACATTTTTAGATGGCAATCAGTATAGATTGCATGGCATTTGGTGATTTGTCTAAGAAAGTTGTGCTCTACACCATACATAATATGCCCAAAAATTTGGGAAGGGTCAATCACCAATAATGATGTTTCTTAAGTGTCATTGGTTGAAAGCAGCAAAAAAAGAAGTATAAAAACTGATCACAATGTGAATCAAGTATTTTTATACTACTTTATGTTTTAATTTCAGGGGAACAACATCATAAAGTTTCAACATTATAAAATATAAGGGGCTTTGGTGTGTTTACTTACGTGTTTGTGTGTAATTGTGAGTTTGTGTGGCTATATGCTTGTGTGCGTTCATGAGTGTCTGTATGTGCCTGTATGTGTGTCCAAGCGCCCTGTGCCTGTGTGAACAAGGCAAGAGAGTGTACAATAGTATAAGATGTTCTTCAACCAAGAGAATGTACCTGTAACATGAAGTGTCTGTGCTCCTCATGGCGCCGGTACTGGAACTCCCCACTCTCAATATAACGCTGAGGACATACAATGGACACTGTGAGGCATCAACACATAAGCTGCATACCCCTACAGAACTACAAAATCGTTTGGTTTGGTTTGGTTACCAGTTTTACATCCCCTGCAACACTGCAAGGTTTTTTATGAAACAGGCTATTTTGACCCTGCCTGTCAGGGCCAACCCGGGCTGAGAGTGAAAAAAAAACAAGCAGAAAAAAACCCAGATCGTCCGCAACCGGGGATCAAACCGGGGTCTTCCACATGACAGGCAAAGAGCCTAACAATTACAGCACAGCGCCGGTGTATGCCCAGCGTCTTAAAGAACCAAAAAGAATAAATATGAATAGTTTGTCAATATGTCCACGACTGGCTCTTAGATTTACACCCCTTGCAACATTGTATGGTGATTTAAGATGCGGAATGTCCACTATGCATACTCACACTAAATTTGAGCAGAAACTCCTGCTGCCTGCTGATGTCGGTTGCCAGAATCAAAACCCTGAGCAGACGAATGAATTCGCACCTGAAAGACCACAACATGCAGAACTGACAATCAAAATCTAACTGATGTTGTTAAGATTTAATGGCAATATCAACATTATAAAGTCATTAAAGCGTCATTAAATAGATTCATGTTTTTTTATATTTTACCGACTATAGATACTAAAAGGTCAAGTCAGAGCCAGAATGTAGATTAGGGCAATACTAACATAAAGAAGAAAGTAGGAGGAGCAGGTCATAACAGAAAACTTGTAAACAATCCACAAGTAAATTATTGACAAAGGTAGCTCTTTGACAGATGTAGAAAGAGAACATCACATAAGAGCGTCCACTCAGCTAACCATATAGGCCTAAACAGATGAGAAAGCTTTTTGTCTTTAGTAAGCTTCTTTTTAATGACACTGTTGTTTATATCTTTCTTCTTTATACAATCCAATGCATATTATGTATGAATGTCATTTTTACATTGTATGTGAATGCCTTTTATGTATGTGATTATATATGTATATCTGTATGAGCGTCATCGAGCACTTTCACTTTTAGTGGATTCTAGGATGTATATGTCAAGCGCCATCTGCGCGCAGAACCATGTGCCGATCCGCAGAAAGCGCGCCCATCTCGAGATGGGCGCGCTATCTGCCGATCATTTGGAAACACACACATACACACACACACAAACAAACGATTTTGCATAAGCTCCCAACTCGTTGTGTTATGAATGCGATAAAAGATCTAAGACCAATATGCACTCAAAATATTATTAGACAAGTGACACTTGCGTCCTGATTTTTAATTTTTTTTTTTTAAATTAAAGATAATAGATCTAATCTAGATCTAAGACCAATATGCAGTCAAAATATAAGACAAGTGATACTTGCATCCTCCTGACTTTTTTTTTGTTTTTGTTTGTTTGTTTAATTCTTTAAAATAAATTATAATAAATTGTCCG
>JAUKPP010277603.1:0-10841 GCA_032273245.1 Phyllaplysia taylori | reverse complement strand
AATTTAAAAACTGCCCCCCCCCCCCCCCCCCTGAAACTTGAACTCACATCCTCTGCGTGATATGAGAAGAACCTAATGATTACACACCACAAACAGCCATTAGGGCATAGAAAAAGGAAAAGAGCAAATCACAACTGTGCACCCACCAACCTTCCACTAAACATTAGAGAAAACAAATCTAGCATCAAATGTAATGTTCAACCTTTCAAAATTTTAGGTGGCTGCTTTTAGAATGGTATAATATATGAAGCTGGGAGTGTTAAGGCACATCAAAAGAGAGGCCATGATGTTCAACAATGTGAGAAAATCAACTTAAGGAGCAACAAAACCTGCATTTCCTTATTTATAAAATTCTGATCCCAGGTGTATGCTGCATATTGACTATGATAGGGGGTGGTTGTAACTACATATTAAAGAAAACCATGTGTATTATGAGGAAGAATAAACAGTATTTCTTTCCCAAATCTTTGAATCTCTTTAGAGATAAAATGGTACACAACTACAATTACTTTATGCTGACAAGATAATCTACATAACAGTTTGTCGTTGCTGAAATCAATGTGCAGGTGGACATTGCAGTGAAGAATCAACAATATTTACTACCACTGTGTGGCTTTACTCTTTGCAAGATACAAAAACACAGAAAAGGAAAATGAGGTTTGGGCTTTAAAAAGGCTTCAAGAGCTACTTAAAAACCTCATATTTTCTCAAACTTGTCGGCTTCTTGATTGAGGTTATATGAATCTATTGAAAAAGTGAAGCCATTCAAGAGCTATGCTCCGATAACTGTAACACGTTAAAAGAAATAAAAAGCTATCCCCTAGCTTCAAATTGTGGGGTCACTTCTGAACAATAAATGTATCTTGATAGTTGAGTTTTGAGTACACACTTTTGCAGACGACATTTATCTCTTATCAGCCACTTCAGGGTTCATAGAGAGCTATGAATCAAGCTCAAGAGAAACTGGGGCAAAAATTACGTGTATCAAGGATCTCTATGGAACCTAAGCTCAAAGACAGGACAAAGATAATGAAAACCTGCATCAAAGTTCTAGTGATAACAGAGCCTTTACGTCTTGGGAATAAAGAATGTCTGTCAAGTTTTTGCCTTTGAATGCGATAATTATTATTTCATTCTTTTTTTCATTCAACACACAAAACCTGTATATTTCTGTGACAATTTGTATGATGGCCAAAATACAAATTTCTTTCTAATTGAACCGATGCCTTTCCCCTCTAAGACAGAAAATGTGGTGGGTAAATTAATACTTGGGACATGGTTTAAAAAGTGCAAGGCAGTATTAGGCTGTAATTGATTACTTAACTTTTGACTCAACAAGGTCCAACACAGTGCACTTTAACAATTTACTTGCAATTACATTTGCTCATAGGTAAATACACTAGTGCTCAGTCATTATCCACAAAATCTAGTTATTGTGTTTTTGATGAAGACTTGAAAATCAGTATGATCACACAAAATGTTTAAATAAACCAGGTTAAAAACACTAATAGACGTTTCTTAGGAATTGTGGGAACAAGGTGGAATCTCAGCTCTTTGCTCCTCCTACCCCTCTTGCTCCGTCAGCTTATGCAAATTCTCCACTGTCTGTCACACACAACACCATTAGAACAATAGGACAATACTATACCAGCAAATTACAAAGAGAGAAGGGATGGCTATCTACTGAGACTCACTGAGAAATGTAACACTTTGGAAACATCTTACAGAGTCAACATCATAGAGGACAACCGTAGTGAGACCGTAAGTCCAGACACAAGGTAACAGAAGACAACTGACGGGAGGGGAAAGACTTCACAAGAGGGGATCTGACAAGTTCCATCAATGACAAGCATGGATTTTTTAAAAAGATGAGGATTCAGACTGTAATATCAACCACAATAAGTTGGAAAAGATAATATCTCAGAGCCTAACAGAGGAGGATGAATTCAATATCTTTATAGACGAAAGCGCACCATTCAAAAAGCGTTGGACCGATTACTTTCCTAAATAATTCATGCTATAGGTGTTTCGAAGTCCTGGGTCCTATGTTCCCTAATATCTTCTTATAATGTACAAACACAGCAATAAAGTAGAGCTTAAATGCTATTACAACATGGTGTGGTACGGTATTGGTGCTGGAACGATCATTATATTTTAACCAGGTTAATTCTGTGAGTCATGCAGTGTGGCAAGACAGAGTGGCGGTAGACAATGGTGGTCAGGGGAGGGAAACACAGGACCAACACATTGATTCATACGTGTATTTTCTTGTGATTAAGTATCTCTTTAGGGTGAAATCATGACTACATGTCAGGTTTCAACATTACAATTACAATTTAGATTCATCACTAACAATTTGCCAGTGTTATAAGGAGAAGCAGCAGTAAAACTAGATGATATTTAAGACGTTTACGAGTATGAAATTATTAAGTTGAATGCACTCTACATTTCAAGTAAGCCATTTTAAGAAGAAAAGCAGCATAGAGATCCCATGCAGGACATAAACATTTGGTTCAGCACTTTCGCATGCTATATTTTAGTGTAAAACAGGACACAAAATGACAGCTATTCCGGATTTCTTTCAAAGTTGACAATTCTAGTGGTGTTCCTTTACAGAAATACTAAACAATACCCCATAATACCAAACAAAAACTGACTTGGGACTTCAAGAAGGAAATACAGTTGGTCCAAAATGATTGTCAAAAACTTTTCAAACGAACTATCTAAGCGCATGAGTAAAAATTATTCTCAGATCTATTTTTCAAAATAGAGTAAAAATAAGCGTATTGTGTATGCTACGTACTATATAAAGTCCCCATTTTGTCCCCTTTTTCCTCAAAGTGAGTATGTTATAACTGTTTCGGCTGCACTGAATACAGATTACAAGATCAATAAACTCAAAACAAAGAAACAAAAGGGGCATCAAGCAAACAGGGTGAGTCCAGAAAGCCGTAACTTACTTTTTCCTTCTCCACAGAGCTTAGTTTCTCTTTGCTCTGCTCCAAATCCTGAGTGGCTTCTTGCAGTTTAGACTCCAAATCTGATAGCCTTGAGGTGAGACTGTTAATTTCATCCTTCTGTTCCTTAGTGAGGGAAAATTCCTTTTCTAGGGATTCAGACAGCTCTGTGATCTGGAGGGAAGAGAAATGTCAAGAACAGGTTGTGTCATTGTATTCTCTACTGCTTGTAATTGGGTCTTATATTTGGGATTGCATGTTTTTCTGCTTCAGTGGTAATTACTATTGAATCCTCCTAAGAGAAATAACTTTATGAACATTCAAGCTGATGTACACACCATTGTGTCTTTCCAAAACTATGTATCATTATATGCTATAACAAAGTGAAAAAGTTCATTTTTTCCAGATCTTTGCTAAACATATATTTGCTTCTAAATAGGTTTCATTCTGAGGAGTCATCTTCCACTTAGTCAATAAATATTGTTGTACCAATTTACTGGGATCAGAAGAATCACAAAAGTTTCAGCATACCCTATTTTTCAGCTCTTCATTTTCCTTTTCGAAAGCAATGTTGGGCTGTTTCTCATATTCCACTTTCTCCTTCCAGTCTTCAATCTCTGCCTTCAAGTCAGTCTTTTCCTTCTCCAGACCTTTGATAGGAGAGAAAATGAAAACACTTTCAGTGAGAAATCGATTTGAAATATGACAGAACATTTCAGACACAACCTTTGCAAAACACATTTTTAAAAATTTTAGTGTGATAAATAACTACAAAACTCATCTCTACAAGATACTTGTACTGCTCAAATATACGTTGCTATTTCCATGCCTTGTAACACCATTTATTTGATATTTGCAGAGATGCTCACACTAAAAATGCAGGTAGCTCTCCATTACACTTGATGAAAATTATTCCCAGAATGATGCATTTAGTGAGGTATCTAAAACTAGAGTATGCTTTGTTCCACACTCACCGTCTCTCTGCTCCTCCAGTTCAGCCATTTTGACCTCAAACGTGACCTTCTCACTCTGCAAAGCAGAGAGAAGACTGGCTTTCTCCTCCAACTGACTCTTTAGATCACTCGCTGCTATCTCCAAGGATGAAATCTGGTCCAGCTGCCCTTGCTGCAGAAAAATAAGGGGTGGAAACACATAACTTTCAATCTATAAAGGAAGTAAATTTATTTGACGAATAGGGTTGCTGAGTAATGAAAAGAAAAGAGAGTTATTGAATTGAAACTACCGGTATGAAAAAGAAGTAATGGTGAGGATCTTCCCCCCCCCCCCTCCCTCCCCCCCATTTTCACTCTCCTTCTAACCTTCCCCATTCACCATGACCTGTGACACTACTTTCCTAAAGTCAGACAAAAATAGTATTTCTACATAGTTCAAACACCATCCAAATACACAAACCCACCATTTTGAGAGCAGTTTCCTTGCTCTGAGCCTGCACTTCGTCCCGTCTGCTTGTCATCTCCTCCAGCTGAGACTTGAGCCCGTCACGCTCTTCTTCCACCTGCCTCAACACAGACTTGGCATCCAGAAGTGCAGAAGTTTGAGCGTCTGAGCTCTGAAGACATAGCAAAATATCAAGAAAGAATGAAATGTTGATGCTCTAAAAAAAAATTTAAAAAATCAAAAAATCATGATCAACCACTTATTTCTGACGGTTGAATGGACTACAAAACAAACAAAATTTTGAAAAATAATAAACAGTCGTACAAAGAAGAATTAAAAGAACAAATCAGTCAGTAACTTTCACATGAATCTGTCCCTTTATGAATCACAAGAACACTTGCCGTGGTTAAAACACAAAGCCTTGGGTAATTGCGATGTGCTCAAAGGCTGCTATCAAAACAGCCGGCCCAAAGCCCTCTTGTATTTCATCTACAACACATAGGGACAGGCTATTCCCGTTGCTGCTATACATAAGACCTAATTTTGAGACTCGAAATAGAAGGTGAACAGGGAAATTCTAACTACAACTTACAGAATCCATAGTAGTCTGCAGATCAGTGATAGTCTGGCTTAGCTTGACTTTGTGTTCATTTGCAGTGTCCAGTTCCTCTTGGACCTTGGCCTTCTGATCATGGACGCTGTCCACCACAAGTTGAAGCTCCTCCACCTGGGCACGAAGTTCAGCTGAGAAACAGACAGAGAAAGACCTTTTATGTAGGATGGCAGACTTATTATAAGTTGCGTTCCTTTGATTTCAGACTAACACAAGGATAAAAAAAATTTTACTTGGATAAAAAAAAAAATCAAACTAGTCTGATAAACAAGAGTATTGAAATTAAATCTTAGGTCACAAATCAATTTCTAACTCAATTTTGTTCAAAAGGCAAACCATCTCTTAATAAGCAGTACAGAATCATCAGTTCTTCTAAGCCTTTCCACAACATCAATCTGTGCAATTTTGTGCCACATCTACGGATGTAGAAACTAGCAGTTACTACATTCTGTACAGCTAGTTCAGAACCTGTATAAGTCTGAAGGTTCTGCATTAATAATTGAGTACAAGAAAAATTTTTACCTGACAATCAAATTTAAACTTACACATGTGAATTTAAATGGACGAAAGTCATAACATTATGTGTTGCATTGCAGTAAGTTCTTAGTGAAGGAAACATTCAAATGTGGACACCAACCTATAGTGGCCTTCTGCTCATCAAAGTCGACAAGTTTCAGCTGCAAGTTGCCTTTCTCGTCCTCCAGTTCTGTGATCTGATTCTTCAGGGAAGTAACTTCATCAGATGATTGGCTCGACTGTTCATATGAAAATAAAATGCACGCAAACATTAATCTTAAAAATATCACCAAACAATTCAGCTACTATTGACACTGTTAGGTCTTTTTTTTTGTACTAGAAGGTAGATTAGGACAATAGAAACACATAGAAAAAAAAGTAGAATGAGCAGAGCACCTGTTAACCACCCACATCCCGATTTCTCATTCTGGTATTAGATGTAAAATCACATTTGAGATGGGTTGGCAGCCCAAACTACTTTGCATCTACACTATCTTTTTGTCTGCAGAATGAGCATAGGCAATCAGGTTTGCATGTGAGGAGAGAAGTTTGTTGTTCCCTCAAGGGTTACCTTTTTGAGCTCTTGCAATTCTTTCTCCAGTGCCTTGACCTTGCTGGTCAACTGAGCCTTGACCTTAAGCAGTTTGGTATCACTCTTCCCAGCACCACCACCAGACGCCTCCTCACCAGCAGACTTCTGTTGGGATTCCAGCTCTTGGACCTGCAAAACACAGGAAGAAACCCTCAAAACTTGCACAAAATGTAATGTATCCTTTTCTGTCTTCAAGCACAAAGTTATGTATACAGTTGTGCCACAAGGATAAATAAACTTAACAACATGAATTTTCTTTTCCTCGATAGTCACACCACAAAAAGTGAAATCAAGCATTCCCTAACTCACTTTTGAGTTTTAAAAAGTTGAGTCTTTAAATTGGGGTTTCGCTCCTTGTTTTTTCTTTTCCCATTTGGAAAATAAATGAAATATTTCTGAGGCTTTTTTTTCTTTCGATAGGTTTTAGAACAACCTCTGATAATCAGCAAAACAAGTCGCTGCATAATTGATGACTAAATTTACTCCACAGCAGACATAAATCATTCAAAGCAAAAAATTGTCCCTGAACTATAGTAACCACAAAGCCATTATTCCCCTGGTTCTTTCTGAATGGAGACGAAAAAAACATTATTGAAAAACTACCCAAAACAATAGTTTTTCTGGCATCAATATCCCACAAACGACATTGAAAAGAAAACCCTTCAAAGTTCTCTCACCTGCTTGGTCAGTTTGTCTACAGTCTGTTTGGCCACTGACAGCTCTTGTTTCAAGGCCTCCACCTCAGCACTTTGGTCCTTGCCACTTGAAGCCAGCACAGATGCAGCCTGAGAAGAAATCAGCATACATATCAGAAGACATTTTCTATGTGCAAGTTCCGGCTAAACAGTAAACTTTATGCCGATGAGTTGGAACACAATGATGATTCTTAAATCATGGTCATCCTACAAAGAAAAATAATTCCTGACAGGATTTTTTCCTACATATTGGTGGTGACTCCAATCTCCATCTTTAAGGAGGTGAACACAGAAATCAAGATTTTTTTTTCTTCAGGGTAGCTGGAGAGCTTTCAAATGCAAACTGCTCCAGTCAAGTGCAAATTAGTCGCATGGAACAATTAATAAAGAATTTCCGTCAATACTTATAGTTTATCATTTAAACAAAGGGCGGCGACAATGTCCATTAAATATTATATGTCATGTTTTTATTTGAGGGGGAAAAAATTCATATCATTTCTCAGTATACTCAAAATCATTACATAATAATTAAGCTCTGTGCAAGAACCAAGTGCGTGTTCTACCTGCTGTGGGTCAATATTCCCAGCCAGAGCCTGCTGATAATGCTCCTGTAGCCGAGTGTACTGCTCAGAGGCTTGACTGTACGCTGTCTCATACTGATGCAAGGTCGACTGGAGTGTCTGAACCTGGATCTCTTTCTCTGACATCTGAGGTGAAAACAAGGGAGATTGTAATGCAAGACTGTTATTTTTTCCTGCAACGGGAAGTTCGTACTTACTCTGTTAATATCAAATTCTTGTCAAAGGAGCAAGATTAATATTTCACTAAATGTGGCAATTCACTTCATTTTTAATAGCTTTTTTTTCATGGTCATGTCTAACCATATTTCTTTTTATTTGCTCATTCACAAAGGCATATCATGATTGTCATTCCATAATTGTCTTAAGTCCTTTTTTGAGACCCCTATCAGAAATACTCTTCATGAAAACCTTACATATAACAGTCTTCTCATATGCAAACGGATGCTAATTGCATGATCATCACTATCACCTCCGTCTCATGCTTTTCCACCGTATCCTTGAGACGTCCCTCCAGACGAGACCTCTCCTCCTTCCACTGCGTCTCCATGTCCACGAAGTTGGCCTGCAGCAACATCATCTGCTCTGAGGTCACCTGAAGCTTCTCCTTGAGCAGACGCATCGTCTCACGGTTCTCCGTCAGATCACGCTCCTTGTTTGCACTTTCTTTCTGTAGCACCGAAATCACTTTAATCTGAAACACAACAAATACATAACAACCAGGTGCAAGGATGGGGAATAGGAAGAAAACTTGTGGCTTGACTGACCCCTTACCTCGCTGTGCAACAGAAGGGGTCGCTATGCAATGTGTTAGTCTAGTCAGAGGATGCCTAAATTTTGTATGACACAGGGAAGCATAAAGAAAGAATCTTCACAAATTCATTAAGTAAACATATTGTCTTGGAAAAAGGTTTTACTTTTGTTATCAGAATTTGCACATGTACAGATAAAGCTAATCCTACTATGCCGGAACGTACAGCAAAACTAACATTTGATTCCGTTGTATTTGTGACAAGTACCATTTTAACTCTAAGCTTTTAATATTTATTCATGACTGCTAAAATCTTATCAATGACTATTTATCTACATCATGAATTCATTCTATTTCAAAATTAAAATCAAATCAAGCAGTTTTTACCTCTTCCCTTGAATTCTAACTCTACCCATGGCATCAAATATATTACAGAAGTACTTCTTATCAAAACACAAGGAGTAACCATATTTGCTCGGAATTTCTTCATGTTACTATAGATACTCGCCACTGACAGGATTGGGATGGGGACAGCTGGAGAGGACAGCACAGATTAGGACACGTTGGAGAGCTGTTGTTGATGGCCTATGCTCTAGGTGGAGTGAAGGGTATAACTAACAAACTAAAGATACTCGTACTGTCTTGTTCCATACTGACCTTTCCTTCGAGCACATCATTCGAGTCCTTGAGTTTCCCTTCCAGCATCTGAATGACATGGTCCTGCAGATCAATGTTCTCCTTCTGCATGATGGTCTCAATGTCACGCTCGTGTTTGGAGATCAACTCACGCAGGTCATTCTCCCTGGTTGCCAGCTCTTTGTCTTTCTCTTCTATCACAGTCCGCAATCTGAAACCATGGTGGATAAAATTATAATCATTATAATAAAAATCATGCTGTCATAGATAGCCCAAACTATAAAACCTTCAGAGTTAAAAAATACTTGGAGGAAATTCATCATTCCCAATTTTCATATCTTCCAATCTGTAGAAGGTACAGTTCTGCATATGTTCTGGCATAGTAAGAATACTACAGCTACTAATCCCTCCGTCTCCTCCCCTGCAAACAAGAAAGCCAGTATACAAAATGACACCATTGATGCAGATACACTTAGACTTACCAAGCCTCTCCTCTCAATCCCATGAATCAAAGGTTGCCATTATTTCTCTGATTGTAAACTGGCAAAGCATGTACATCTTTTGTTACTATTTTTTCTAAACTTGCACATTTATTGTTTTCAGGTGCTTACAAAAGTTCTGCTCCATGAAAACACCAAATGGATAAGGGGACCAAAGGCCTACGAAACAAAAATGCCAAATAAAAAATTCACCTCTTAGTTTCCACATCCATGTCCTGCAACATTTCCTCGAAATACTTCTGTGACTCAGTGAGCTTGATGTGAAAGCGATCAGTCTCTGACTTCAGCTCCTGCTCTTTCTGTCTCAACTGCTCCGTCACAACATCCACTTTTTCATTGGTTGACTCCACTCTGGACGTCAGTTTGGTAATCAGCTGACCCTGGTCTTGGATAGATTGCTCTTTCTCTTTGATAGAGCCCTGCAAAACCTGTATCAAAACAAAGAGAAGAGTTAACAAAGTAGCCAATTTCACATGTTGATACAATCCCTCTTGAGGGTGTGGCGCGGCGGTAATTAAAATATTTTTCTCTGCGCTGCAATGACCTGACAAGAGTCGATGGAGATGTAAAACCCCCAAAAAAGTAACCAATATCCTTTCAACAAAAATTTACAAGATGAGCTCAGAGAGGCAGCTTGTAAAGTTCTTGCCTGACCGAAATGGCTTAGTAGAGTAATTCGTTTTACTCTTACCCATTTCGTTAACTGCAACAAATTTCTAAGAGGTCAAGAATAATTCACATACAAAATCTTTTAAGTCCACTACAGCACAATTTTTTTTAATCAAATATAAAATGTGACATCAGACATCAACAAAATATTAAAAAACATGATAATATTATTCTAAATGGACAGATGAATGTTTGAATAAGTTTTTCAATGGTGCTAGAACCATAAAGGCTTTAATCTAAATCTATCAGTACCAGCAGGATAATTAGTTGGGTAAAAAACGACAATTCCGTGACCGTGAGCTTGAAAGGTTGGTTTCTTGTTAGTTTTGGAAACTTTAGGATTGAATAAGAAAATTTAGCCCCCATGCCCCTCCGAAAAGTGTGGGCGCATTTTATGATTCATGTTTAAAGTTGGTACCCCCAGCAAAGGCTTTCATAATCTAAGGATCAAATACTACATCGTCACCGTAAATGTAATGCAATGACGTAATCGTTTTCCGCTGTATATTGTGGAAAACTACACAAAGCACTGCAGTGTGTTGACAATAAAACGATCACTTCCTGCATAGTTTTACGTCCAAAAGTACTAAACAAGAGCATCCAACTAACAACTGTATAACCTTCTTGTAGTTTTTGCTGTCTAGCAGAGTATCTTAAAATGGTAGGTCTTGCCAGATGGAACCAGAAAGGGAGATTCAAGCCGACTTAAAAATATCCATTTCTTGAGTTCGAAAGTCAAATTCGTGCTGTCTTAGATACTGATTCTTTTTATTTGACCTTGTTTGCGGTGCAGAAGAACTCTTGCCACATTTTTATACCACCCAGCACTACAGAGAGGAAAAAGAATACTCGTAGGGCCTACTTTCAAGTTGAATTGAGAAGAAGCGATAGCACTTGAACAGTATTGCATCATTATAGATGCCCAACTGGATGTGA
>JAUKPP010277592.1:0-10841 GCA_032273245.1 Phyllaplysia taylori | reverse complement strand
CTTGGTCTGCTGGGGGTAATAATTGATTGTAAAGCGCATAGAGCCTGCTTTCAAGCGGGGATATGCGCTATATAAATCCAGTGATTATTATTATTATTACCTAGAAAAATAATGTGGTAGTTTTTTTTTAAGCCACAATCCACATCTATAGCGCTTGGCAAAAAAGAGCCCGAAAACGAAGTAACTGTCTCCCTAGGGCTTATTTTTAAAAAAAGGAAAGCGTTTGTACGACAGCTAAAGTTATGCTTAGATTACAGCGTTTAAATGAATAGAATTGGACTAAAAGAGCAAATGCAGCTGGTGCCTCTATAGACTAGTAGCCTCTAACGAATAGAATTAGAATAGACCTTTTGGGGACGAGAACATGGGTGTTTACCTCCCGAAAAATCTTATTTAGAAATAATTTCAAGTAACCAATAGCCAGGCTAGATGTGACAACGAATAGGGCCTGTATATGGCAGCTCTGAGAGCAGACGCTGTCGTGTATCTGAATTTCCATTTCCTGTCTTGTCTTTTCTCATCACGTCATGACGTAGCAGAAATCTCCCTCGTGGGGCCAGTGACGTAGAGGGCGCGCGAGCTTACCTTGTAAGGAAGTGCTCTTGGGAAAACGGAAGGCAGATTGTCAAAGACCACGTGTCCTTACTTGTCGATTGTTTAGATCTATCTTCTCTATCATGGGACTCTATCTGTGTCAGCTAAGACGTGGGCACTTTGGAGAATACATTGTAATAACAAATGTATAATTAGTAGTCTTAAAAATAGAATGATGAGATTTGCTCTAGGAAAGAAGTTTTATCACGAAAAAGTTAGCTAACGTATTATGTGCACGCAACTGATTACAACTTACATTTTTACACTCAATGAAAACATGATGCAGGTACGGGTATTCTTATTCTCTATTTCAAACCCAACTATCTTTTCGAAACAATATTTTCTCCATCAGTAGTAGGCCTATGGTTACACATTTTCATAGGTCGTTTCCCAGTTAGATCAGGTATCGCCGCAAAAATGTTATGCTCTGCTTCATTAAAATCAACGGCAACCAGCCTATATAAAATGAAAAAGACGCCCTTCCAATAGAGCAACTACAACAACAACAATAAAAACAACAACAACACACACAAAAAAAACAACAACAACGAAAAAACACACATAGAAAAACGAGAGGAAAGATACACGGGTGTTGGTGTTAGCAGCCGTTCACCCACAACGTTTGCACTGATTGTAATGTGTTAGGACAAAGCAAAACTCCCACGACGAAGAAATGTTCATTTAGTTCATGAATGGGAACCTTCAGACCAGTTTCATTCATCGTGTACACTTACAGATAGGCAAATCAAGTCAAGTCAGCAGCAGTCCCTCGAAACTTGTAGGCGGGGAGGCGTGATCAACAGCAGATGAAACTATTGGCTGAAATCTTTCTTGTACTGAATTTTCTTAATCAACCGAATTTTTTAATACTAGTGCCGATACCCGTTCCTGGAACAGGAGAAATATTTACATTATAACAAACTCACATTTTCTGTTTCCCTGTTATCTCTCTAACTCGATCTGTATATTATCTTATTTTTCCCTTTCACCCTTTCAGGATTTTATATTGTTTGTCAAACAGGCCTATATGTAATACAATAATATGTCTCCTCTGCTACACCCGCCCTCCCGTTCTTTCTGTCCTCCCACCCCTTCTCGCTCACCCCCCTCCCAATCCCCTCCCGCTATATCGCCCTCTCGTTCTACCCCCTGCCTCACTCTCTCCCCCTCTTGCGTTGTGCCCCCTCTCTCTCCATCTTCTCTCCTCCCACTCTTATACCATCATATTAAGAAACGAATTAAAAAATAGATTGCCGGTGCTGGTATTTGGCTGGGCGTTGGGTGGAAGATTGCCAGTATAAGAGATTGTTCCCCCTAGTCCCAGAGACACCAGTGCCTAGTCAAAATAGATTAATACAAAGAGCATGAGATAACAAGCGATATCTAACAAGTGTAAATAAACTACGTGTCAGTCAGTGTTGGTACCGTCATCATGCGATCGATAACTAACATCAAATAATACGTCAATCATATCAGTCCCCTTTTTCCGCACCTGAGTCAGTTGATGATTCACCTAGATTAGGCTCTCACCTCCTACAGAACCGAAAGAAGACCCATGTTATGATAATCTACTGGATATTTGTTTTATGTCTGGGGGTGAATTTTGTGTTAATGGAATCTTTTGCCCAGCAGATGCACTGCTAAATAGTGAAGAACCATCAACAATAAATCAGCAACAGCGGAAACAACAACAACAACAACAACAACAACAACAACAACAACAACAACAACAACAACAACAACAACAACAACAACAACAACGGCAACAACAACACAACAGCAACAACAACAACACAACAACAACAACAACAACAACGCGTGAAAATGAAATAATGACTCACCTGTGAGATTTGAGAACCTATTTTTTTATATTCAGAATGCAAAAGGATGTTGGCAAAGAAAACTTGTAGTTTAGATTAGGAGCGTGTCACTGTAAAAGAGAGCCGGAGTTACAGCAATCCCCACCGGAAAAAAACTATAAAAGCTTTAATTTACTCAAGTATTTACTCCAACATAAGCCATTCTTCAATAGCAGCTGCCAAGACAATATAAAGAAATAAACAACAACAGACATTTCCGCATTTGTTTAGACCAGCTTGGCGATGGTGTATTTCAAAGTCGTTGTCATTCAAACAATTCCAATGCAAGAAAAGACTTAGCCAAGCAAACTTTAAAAATTCAGATGGAGAAGACTAATCTTCGGATTATTTTTAACTCCTATCTAGTGAGAATCCTTTTTGAGTATTGATCCTTCCAGAAACTGATGTTTTTCTTTTTGGACGGAATGTTAATATTTGCACCACAAACCTCACTTGAATAAGAAAGTCAACATTGTGGTTTTCTGAAAGATGAGTTCAATTTTTTTTCGACGCGAGAATCAAAGATGGCCAAAACAACCAAAGATGGTGGTGTTGTGCCTCTATAAATGGATAACTTTGAGAATACATTAATATGTACATGTTACAATGATATGACTAATGCACCCGGAAAAGGTGAAAACTAGCGCAATGAAAGATTGGTGTATATGATATTTGGATGATAAAAACTACTTTTAGTGCTTTCAATGCAGGCTGCTGCTTGGATTAGTTTCAACGCCCTGATATTGTCATCTTTAATTAAACTGTGACAGCCATGAATACTCCGTACAAGTTTCTGTGATCCTACCTGAACACGAACCAGGGACCTTCACTTCTGATGTGAAGGCTTTATCATCCGGTCGCAGAGCCCCCAACCCCTCCTCTTTTTCAAGTCTCTTATCAATATTCCCTCTTCTCTCATCCCCCCCCCCCCTCTCTCTCTCTCATTCATTCTTTCTGTCTCGCTTTTATATCCTTCAAATGTTTCTGCAGAATGAATATCTGATGCTCTTCCATACACTATTGGTCCACTTTTCTATGGCAAACTGTCTTCACAGCGTACTGAGTATATATATACATTTATTGACTTCACTATTGCATGGCTGATTTTCCGTTGGGACAAGGGCAAAGGCTGAGAAGAAAAGAGTTTAAGAGACACAATGCGTCAGTATTTCGTTCAGTCCTTCCCTGCAGTGGCTCATATCCCCCGGCCCCCAACTTTGTCTGACTGACAATTTGTACAAATTCTCCCATCAAACTCTAGACCAGCCAAAACCTCCACGCCACACAAAACTCGGCCAGTAGGGACAACGTCTAAACTTTTACTTCAAGAGTGGGCATGGGGAAACTGAACCAGGACAGAACTCTCCTTGGGCGTTGGACTCCACTCAGATGTGGGCGCGAAATGGAGCAGTAATTGCCAGGTCTAACTAAGTCCGTGAGGTCTGACTCTAAAGCCAACAGGGGAGGCGTGAGGTCGATTGGCGGACGTTAATTTGTTAAATATCGTTAAACAAAGACCCACGCTCTTGTGTGACTCGTCATCTTCTTATCTTTAGTGGAACTCGAGGACAAAATCCGTAGCCTCAGAACTGATTTCTCCCCTCTGGTTTGGGTTTGGTTTGACGCCCCATGCAACACTGTAAGATCATTTACGAGGTGGGACCTCCTAATTTTACGTCCATCTCAGATAGACGGGTCTCCCATAGAAATGTTCTTAAAAATCGAATGTGAAAGATTTCGAGTTCATTCAGCGCTCTGGGTGTTTCACATTTAACCTACCATAGCATAAACAGTGGTGTGAAGTAGTTCCGAGGAGAGTATTTCCGTCCATGCTATTTGTGGTGACCCGACCGATGTTACTCTCAAATGTGATAAATCATCCCTAAGAATAAAAGATAATATACACTTATTTCACGCAGGTTTTTTTTTATTGCGCTAGCAATCGAGGTAACTATTACTGGTCAGAGTGAAACAATTGTCTACATCCGTCTTGTTAATAAAAAAAACAAAGTGAAATAAGTGTATTGTAATCCGTGGAGATAGAAGTTTTCAGCATTCACTATTTTGTCGACACGCAAAGTTCTCTACTCTAGATGTACAGTTTTTTTTTTTTATATTGATCGATTCTAAACTAAAATAACTCAAAGACGGTAAGAGGTAGAAACATCCTGTTTTCTAACGATTAATTCTCATCCATTTAAGTTTTTTCTGGTACCAAAATTAAACGAATACAAGAACCCGTTACGCGCCAGCGCCAGTTTGTGCGAACAAACCTCGATTTTTAGCACGCAGAAATGACGCTAATATTGCATTTACAAGTTCATCTTATGCGTTTACAAGGCAGATAGCGCGTTTGCAGCTCTTAGGAAATTCTAACTGAGCACAGAAACAAAAAACACAATCCAAAACTTAGTCAGAATTTGGTATAAAAATTTGGTAGAAACTGATAGTCTTAACTGTTATGACAACAAAGGTAGTAAGAGCTAGATTTGCGATGTGCATGGTGCCCGATCAATGAAAAAGACGATTTCGTTAATTTGATACCACCAGAGACATCCATCGCTTTCTAAACTCAAACAATAAAACACAAAATTCTGTTTCGTGAAATATGAAGCCACAGCTTGGTGGACATTATTCCTTTTTGAAAAACAGTTTTAACAATCTTTTCATTGCCTCGCGATGTTTTCTAGCAGTCCTTCCCTTTGGAGTACCAGTGCTCTCTTTTGACGCCATTATCTAAAAATGGCCTTGTTCCGTTAACTCGTTTCTAAAATGCCATTTTTAACAATATGAACTTATAAAGTATCCCAGACAAAACTTAAATGGCCAGAGAATGGTATGCAGAAAAACGTTTACATTTATCTCCTATTGTTTTAGAGTTATTTCAGTTTAGAATCGATCAATATAAAAAAAACACCCTGTAGATCTACCAAACTCTCCATTGCTGACGCGCACCTTTCAAGTCGAATCGATTGTAGACCTAAGCCTTAAACCAAGCCCACACTCATAATTTGACGGCTGTTCATTCTAAAAAGCTTAATTAGAGAGTGGACACGGGCAAGTTCTCTTTCAACCAAATACAGCGCTCTCATCGTCAGCGATCGTACACAATATGGTTTTAAGGGGATGCAATCGAAAGAATGACGCATAAATTTTATAACCTATTCATCTATTTTTGGGGGATTTTAAAATACATTGCTTATCTTATGTGCAATTAATATTTATGTTAGCTAATAATTCTAATTAAAAAAAAGTTATTAAGATGTTAAATTATACACAATAACATTAATATATCTACCTTTATCAAATTAAGAAACGTCAAATTTACAGCAACTTTGTGATTATTTAAAAAACCCTATTGTCTGCTTCGTGCTTGCAATTTAGACGAGATGCATCGTCGGTTGTCTAACGCTAGATCTAACTGAACACCAACTGACCAATGAAAATCCAGCAAATTGGTATCAACTCAGTTCGAGGATTACAATAATAATAGTTCAATCCCTAGCTCGATTTTATGCAGGAAAAGCCCAGGCTTATTTTCATTGTAGTTCATTTAGGTGCAGATCTGCCCCCTCATCCTCGGGTAATCCCGCTGTTGTTACTACTTTTATCGAGTGAGGGGCAGGTCTATTGCTACCTTGTACGTTTCCTAGACAAGTGGCAGCTGTTTTTAGAATGGTTTGGTTGGGTTAAGAGTTCATAGTGGGCTACATATAGGCCTACTGGGTGTCTTTTTTATATTGATCGAATCTAAACTTTAATAACTCTAAAACGGTAAGAGAAAAAAGTAAACGTTTTTTGCACACCATTCAGTGACCATTTAAGTTTTGTCTGGGCTACTTAATAAGATTATGTTGATGGAGAAGGCATTTTAAAAAGGAGTTAGCGGAACATAGCCCTTTTTAGGTCAAGACGTCAAAACAGCCCACTGGTATACCAAAGAGAAAGCTGCTAATTAAACGTACAAGACACTCATAGGAAATGCAAGATTAGCGTCATTTCTGAGCGATGAAAATCGGGGTCTCTTTGTAAAAACTGGGGTTATCGCGCAGTCTGTCAATTAGGTTGATTTTGGCACCAGAAAAAATTAAATGGATGAGGATTATTCGATTGAAAACAGAATGTTTCTATCTCTTACCGTCTTAGAGTTTTTTCAGTTTAGAATCAATCATTATTTAAAAAACAACACCCTGTACTTTTGACCCAGTCCACATTATGTCTCATAGGCTATCCGGTGATATAGACATTCACTAAATTATTATTGTGATTTTCTTACAAGCTTGTTGGCCATGATTATTGTATTATACACTTGTCTAGGGGAATCCTAAATTCGCCGCCAATACGCCTACTACCCTGTTACTATATGTGGATATATAATGTAATGCGATCCCGAATTTGCCTCCAGGAATGTATCAATCTAATTTCGACCTGGTTTATCAGACAATCAAGTGCCATCGTAAAGTTTTATACTTATGGAACATTATTAACCTACCCAATGTGACAAAATGCCAGAGAGGACGAATTCCATACTAATTTTCTGGGTTCAGTATACATGCATATTATCAAGACATACGCAAGAGGTATTTAATCATACACCAAAATAACGGTCAGGATGTAACCATAGAGTACTATTTAATAATAAGCTCTTTGCTGTAACTACAATAAACTGTGTATAATTTGTAGGCACACTATATGAGTCACTGAATGTCTATACTATAGTCAAGGAGACAAAAGTTATTGTTAGAGATTGAGAGCACGAGAAAAGTACGCCTATATTTACGTGATGTTCCGTTGAGTATGTATGATCTCTGTTCGGGGGCGTCGTTCGCCGAGCGGTATTGTGCCCGCCTACAGATGAGGAGGTCCCGGGTTCGAAACCGATGGCGGTTCACTGGGATTATTTCGGAGTTTTAATGATTCCTACCGCCGCCCCATCGGAGATGAACGTTAAATTCAGAGGCCCCACCTCGTAAATGACATGACAGTGTTACATGGGGCGTTCAAAAAAAGAAACAAAATAAATCTTTGTTCAATTGACGTGCTATGATTTTGTGAAGGGCTGGTACCCAACAAATAAGGGATATGAAATCAAATTAAATATCTCTTTCTCTCTCTCTCTTACTCTTTCTCTATCTATCTATCGCCTTCCCATCCCCACAATGAAAATCGGAAAAGGGGCAATTGAATGATGACAAAGGTTTGTCTTAAGAAAGAAAATAGCAGCAATTGAAGTGAAAGAAAGATGATGGACGTAGGTACAAAAGGCTATGTACTTTCTCTACTCCTGACGACTGCATGAAAAGTAGTAATTTTCTACCTGAATGCTAGTTTTCAACGCTTCCGTCCGGAATGCTCGTGCGTGAGATCTGGACAGATGAGAGGAAGGAACAGGACACTTAACGTCGGTCGTGTACATTGATTTGAATCATACCTAGAGCGATACCTTTTCATTATGAAACAAGGGAATGTGGATCTTCGCCCCACTTGAAGAACATCGCACTGACTGACACTTTTCAGTGACATTATCTGCAGGCAAAGGGATAGATAAAAAAACCCAGATAGAAAGTAAAAAAGGCTAGATAGTAAGACATGTAGACGAAATAGATAGACAGATGGATAGATATTAGATAAATGGATATACTAAATAGATGAATAGAAAAATAGATAGACAGCTGCACACATAGACTGAAATATACAAAGAGACAAAGAGAGAAAGAGAGAATAGGAGAGAGCGAGAGAGGGAGAGAGATAATAATATGCAGTGTGTGTGTGACATCCGCGGTGAGGGATGATGGGGTGTCTCTATTATATATAAGTACACTAGATTAAAGCAATCATCTCTGAGAGCCTTATAATGGCTCAAAACGCTCCAGCCTTTGCCTCACGGCACACGTGTGGTACCCGGATATCGACAAAGACACTGACCTTTTTATCCAGTCACTGTTGTCACACCTTACAATTGCTGTGAATAATTAAATATAGGCCTACATCCAATTTCCAATGTCTGTTTGGTTCTGGCAATTAGAGTATCAAGAAAAGCCTGCCTTCAGTAAAAAAAATTAATGAGGGGCCGCAAGCCCCGGCAATGGAGTAAAAGTTTAATTTACAACACTTTCTCTCAGTGGCAGTTTCCTCGACGAGCGAACCGGCGCTGTGGTGTAATGGTTAGGCTCTTCGCCTTGCATGCGGGAAGACCCTAGATCGATCCCCAGTTGCGGACGATCTTGGTTTTTTTTCTGCTGGGATTTTCCCCTCTCAGTCCGGGTTGGCCCTGACAGGCAGGTCGAAGTAGCCCGTCTCTTAAATGACCTTACAGTGCTGTAGGGGACGTAAAACTGGTAACCAAACCAAACCAAATCGACGAGTGTTCTTAGGGTCTTTGTTTGCTTAAGGTTAAAAAGTATCACAGTCATGCTGCTTTCTACCTTACAGTTTGATTATTTGAGATGGAACGTTCTATGTTTTTAGTGATGGACTATTGTTTGCAATATTTTGTGCGTTTCCTGGTGATCAGGTTGAAGCGGGTTCAAAGCAGCATGACATGCGATGACGTGGTTGTGGTGAAACAGAAATGTACCAAAATGACATGCTTCATAAACAATACACAGAGTAGGAATAGGGTAAACCCAGCTTAATTGACATTCGCTGATACACGTATTGGGTTATGTAAGATGCTAATACTGACCAGTTGCTGTGACTGTTTAGTTTTGTACGTTCGAATTTATGTTATCAAGGAAGCTCGAGCCTTATACAAGACGTAGATGTAAAGGTATTTGCTTTCACATAATTTACGCTTCCTCAGGTTTTGAAAGAGATTTCACACCTGAATTGGATGTATCGTTTTGATTTTCGAGATCTCAAAAGGAACAGAAGCCTAGATCAGACAGTCCTCACCTTGTGTGAGAAAATAAGCACACACAGAGTTTGTTTTCCGTTATGTTTCAGTTCTATGTCCTGAATAGTTAGTTTTCCACCCCCCGCCCCCCACCTCACCCCTTCTAAATGAAGTGCATAATCCTGAATTTCATGACGAAAGAATAGAGCTACATTTTGCACTTTCAAAATCTATTTATCTGTGTTTGATTTTTAGAAGACAATTTAGTGTTCAGAAATAGATACAAAAGTCTCACCTGTGTTGACTTTGGTTTTATTCCTATGACTTGAAAATTCACTTTACAATAGTACTTTCCCCATTAAATGAGGTTTTGTCTTTTCTGTTTTGCTGACAGAAGAGAATTCTGTGCGGTTCCACGGACTTTAAGAGCACATTGATCTGGTCGCAAGATCTTTGAGCGAACTCTTTTCATGTGGGTCATTCCCAAAATATTATCAAGGATGCTGGCGCCTCTATAAACAACTAACTTCAAACTTTTTCCCTCTATAAGAAAATTGCAACGAAATGCAGCTTCGTAAATGGAATCCTGCTTGTAGAATACCTACTTAGGCTACAGTATAATAATTTGATGTGTATGGGAGGAGCGGAGACTCGAGATATTAAATGATTATACTATGTTGGTAGTAATTTAGTGTTCCAAGCCCCCCTCCCCCCCCCATATATGGCCGATCTTCGTTTTTTCCTGCTTGGATTTTCCCTCCTAGCCCGGGTTGGTCCCGATAGGCAAGATCAAAGTAGCTCGTCTCTTAAATGACCTTAGAGTGTTACAAGGGACGTGAAAACTGGTAGCTAAACCAAAGATGATAAAAACGATTTCCAGTCACTACCATTATATTACTATCATCAGGGTTGTATACACCCAGCGTTTGCCTATCAACTATAGAAAATACAAGTTTTTGCTCCTTGATTGAAATATTCTGTCCGCCACGTAAACGATGGGCTGCAAATTTGGAATGACTCATGCAAGAAGTCTTTTGGGATCACATTAGTGTGACCGGCATGAACCCCTTTGATGCTTTTGAAGAGAGAAAATTCAAGCCCTTTGGTAGTAGGCGTAGCAACTTAGATCTTGCCTGACTGTAGGTGTAGTCAGCAGAACCGTGTCAACTTGATATACACCAGCATTCCAAAACATTGTTCGTCCCAGAGAAACTGAACCAAGCACAGAACATACCTGTCTCGATCTGATGCTTTTGGCTGGAAATTTAATGGTCTGGGACTACCAATACTATAAGTTTGATTGCCTTTATTTTTTCACCTGATTGGCGTATACATAGTAGATATACTACCAGTGTTTGGTGATATGACAATTTATTGGATGAGACGACTGTTATAAGGCGAGCCCTTTCTAACAGTCGTCGAATCCAATAAATTGTCATATCACCAAACACGAGTAGTATATCTATTTTATACTACATATTGCGGGCTAAGCAACGAACATATTTGCAAACAAACAAATAAACAAACAGAACTTGTTGGGCACTGACTGTAAT
>JAUKPP010277580.1:0-19879 GCA_032273245.1 Phyllaplysia taylori | reverse complement strand
CCCCCCCCCCCCCCCCCCCCCCCTGATATGCCCTTGCAAATCCCCTTACCCCATAAAAAAAAATGATGGACATGACATTAAGTTTACAGTTGCTGGCAGGCTGAGGAAGTCCTTCCTTCTTGACTCATACATTGTCTGCTATGTTTTGGAAAATAAAAATTAAAACAGTTGGTCGATCTGTTTCCTGAAACTGCTTACTACTAAAAAGTATTTCTATTTTAAATGTCTCATAATTCAGGGTTGATTCATCAAATGATATTCGAACTTTGAAACTGTACTGTGAATTTTTTCCATGATGATGCCTTTGGTTGCAAAAACTTTCCTGAAAGAATGTTTCTTTGAAGTCTGAAAAAACTTTACTGCTTAAAAAGTCTTTTCTGTCTGTTTTCAGAGACATTCACAATCATATGAAAAAAACCCTTAAAATGTCAGTTTATTGGGAACCCTATGTACATTTGAGGTATAAGTGGAACAAGGTGTTTTCGTATATATGATTCCCTGTTTGTAGAAAGTACATACGTGTACAGGATGATTGTGGCGTCATGAATATAATGAATTTTCTTTTTGATCTGCCTTTCAGGATGTCACGCTCAGGGAGCTCATGGATGAGGATGATATCCTCCAAGAGTGCAAGGCTCAGAACAGGAAGCTTATTGACTTGTGAGTATTGTTCCTAAAGAACCAATATTCTGCACTGAGGTTTATTTGAGAATGAGAAAGAAGAAAAAGAATGTAGGTTTTCTTGGAAGGGCACATTGACTGTGGAAGATTAAGTGGTTGATAAACTATTGTCAATATTTTCAACTTTAGGTATGCCCATATATTTCTTTGCTGTAGAAGAGGAGCCAGTTGTCAACATGGTTGTTAAAAGTTTTAAAATTTCGTTTTCTTAAGATTTAAGTGTTGAAAATTTGAAGTATCATGTTGTATTTTTATGTCCCGATAACTTCAGCCCTGAAGGACATTGTTCAGAAATTCAATTTTTTATGTGCATAGTATGTCATGGACTCTGCTTTGCCAATGTTTTAAACCATGAAATTTTGTTTCAGCCTGGTCCAACCAGAAAACATGGAAGAAATGGTGAAGTTGATCACTGTGGAGCCACCAGATGAAATTGATGAGAAAATGAGGTTCAAGTAAGTAAGACTTTTAGTGTATAACAAATTGGAGTGTTTCCTGTTTCTTTTGATTATCTGTCGAAAAATTAACGGCTTCCACTTTGTTGAACCGCATTAGAGGTGAACAGTATGTCTGAAATCTTCATAGCCTCATCTCTGTTGTAGATTCAGAGATTGGGTCTTTTGGTGTGCACAGTTCATATTCATAAGAAAATTCTAACTCAGCACAGTGAGAAAAGCACCAGCCAAAACTCAATAAGAAATGGGCATAAAAATATGGTAGAAACTGGTAATGTTAATTGCTATGACAACAAAAATAGTAAGAACTAGATTTGCGAAGTGCATGGTACAGATCAATGAAAAAGACGACTTTGTTAATTTGAACCACCAGAGACATCCATCACTTTCTAACCCCAAACGATAAAACACGAAATTCTTTTTCGTGAAATATGAAGCCAGAGCTTGGTGGACATCATTCCTTTTGGGCAAACAGTTTTAATTATCTTTTTATTGCCTCACAATGTTTTCTAGCAGTCCTTCACTTTGGTGTACCAGTGCGCTCTTTTGACGCCATGATCCAAAAATGGCCTTGTTCCGTTAACTCCTTTTTAAAATGCCGTCTGTATCAACATAGTCTTATCAAATATCCTAGACAAAACTTACATGGCCAGAGAATGGTTTGCAGAAAACCATTTACTTTTATCTCTTACCATTTTAGAGTTACTTCAGTTTAGAATCTATCATTATAAGAAAAACACCCTGTAGATTTTGTATTGATCTTTCCTAAACCTTCCTGTAGGACTAAATTTACTAATGAGATCTGGTTTAAAGTGCCAGTATTGGGACAATTGACTTTCTCTACTTATAGAAATTTAAAGGAGGACTTGTTGCCTTCTAGTAAGGAATTGGGATGTGTGAAAGTATTAATGCAGTGATTGTGACATTTGTTTTTTAAAGAGGAATTGGGGGTTCTGTTTATTGTGTTTGAAATATGCCCAGCATTGTTGATTTGTTTTTATAAATTTCGTGTTACTCTTATCCCTGTGCTTGGCGAACAAAATGACCAAAAAGCACTTATAAACTCTTCAGGTATCCCAATACTGCCTGTGAGCTGCTCACCTCTGACGTGTCTCAGATCAATGACAAATTGGCTGGAGAGGAAGAGCTGGTGGACAAACTCTACGCTTTTCTGGAAGGAGAGAAACCACTCAACCCTCTGTTGGCTTCTTTCTTCAGCAAAGTTATGGGGCTGCTCATAACCCGCAAAAGTGAAATGGTGAGTCCTAAGTCTTTTATACCCGATGCTGTTTCAGTCTCATTTCAAAAGATGTAATCGTTTTTCTGCAAGATTTTAGCTCTGAAAAGTCGTTTTTATGCTTAAGATTCATAAACGTGGATTGCATGCCGATTCTAAAAGATTTGGCAGAGTGTTTATTGAAATGCCAGCAAAATGCATGAAAGTTTAAAGGTTTCCAGTATTTAACTCCTGTGTTCTTTTTCTCTTCTTCAGATCTTCGAGTACCTAAAATCGAAGAACGACTTTGTGGGTCGTCTCCTGTATCATATTGGTACCTCTGCAGTGATGGACTTGTTACTGCGACTCATCACCTGTATAGAATCCCCAGAGACGCGAAGGGATGTCATTGAGGTATGCCCATTAGAAATGCCAATTTATGTTGTTGTTTTGGACTGTCATCTTGTCATCTAGATCTTGTTGTTTTTTATTGCAGGTATTTTATCTGAGTCATAATATAGGTGCAGTAGAAATGAATTGGATAATTGCAATAAGTACAAAACTTAACACACCGCTTGAAGCCATTTATCATAGAGAAAGATTTGTGTTCCTTTAGCTTGGGATAGATTGCTTCATATATTATTTTTTCTATCATTGTTTGTACTGGAGCAAATTGCAAAGACTTTCGTTTTATTGTACTTGATGGTTTTATACAAGCCTCATATACAAGTCCTCGCTCAAACGAATAATCAGTTAAAGGATTAAATTATTTGAATTAAGCTTGGGTCAGTTGATAGAATTATGAATAGATATTTTTTTTTTTCCCCCTAGAATTATAAATAGATAATAATTCCTGATAGATGTTGTCTGTCAAATAAAGATGTTGATTCTCCAAATGACACTTTCTTTTTTCTTTTCTTCTTTCCTCTACAGTGGTTGAATGAGGAAAAAATTGTTGAAAAGTTGGTCAACTCCATTGTTATAGATAGGGATGAAGATGTGAGTATTTTATTTTTCTATCCGCTGCATTTTGAAAGTTTATGTGATGAGCTTGTTTAGGTTGCTGAGTTGTGTAGATTGGTATTCTATGAAAAGATGGAATATTATAATTTTTTTGTAAGAAATAATGACAGTCTTCCGTCTCAAAGAAGGGCTGAAAATCTGAAATATTGTCAAAGTGAGGTAGCAAATTAAATTGGAATAGGAGGATTTGAGAATATTTAATTTAAACTTTTACTAATTGAGATAATGAACTGGATTCTATGTAGGCCTACTTGAATCTTGAAATTTTTTAGATAAAGAAAAAGTTTTTACCATCTTCAAAGTATCAGTAGTTGGGACAACAAACTCTTCTCTTTGACAGTAGATGATATGTTATCAAAGAAGAGTTATGAATTAGCAAGATATGTTTTCAAGTTAAATTGTTCTCTCTTGCAGATTCATTGTAATGCAGCCCAATCTTTGTGTGATATTGTCCGTCTCGGCAGAGAACAATTCATCCAACAACAGGATTCATCAGAGCCTGATCCTTTGCTAGTCACTATGGAACAGTAAGATTCACATTGCACTTTTTACCTTGTGATTGTAGGAAATGCTGTTATGGTTAGAGTTACAAGCACAACTTATCTACATATATGGTGGTGTTTTTTTTTGTGTGCTTTATTAAGGCAGTGTGTGCCATGCCAATTTTTTGTTTTTGTACACGGTCAGATCCCCTTTGTGACCAGGAACTGCTTGTTTTGGGAATGATTATTTGTTTTGATAAGCTTTTTGTTTGTAATCAGGTACAGTAAGAACCGTCTGTCTCGACGTCTGTTGATTTGACATTTGGCTTAAGTCGACATGTTTTGAAATTTCTGTTTTCTTTATTTACTATATTGATGTCCCTAAAGTTGACTTTCTCTTTACTCAATGTGATTTCCATAGTCCCAGCAATGTTGACTTTTGCGGGCTCTACTGTACATACAAGCTTGTAAATTTTTCATTGAATTTTCCCATTGCTTCCTAATATGTTTAATTCACTTGTCTAATGCAAATTCATGTTGTTCGCAGGGAGGGAACTGTTACTCAACTCCTGTCCAATATGTTTGATTCTGAGAAGAATGAGTCTGTA
This sequence comes from Phyllaplysia taylori, assembly GCA_032273245.1. NCBI lineage: Eukaryota > Metazoa > Mollusca > Gastropoda > Aplysiida > Aplysiidae > Phyllaplysia > Phyllaplysia taylori. The sequence continues at coordinate 15,414 of JAUKPP010277580.1, read as the reverse complement.
CTTGTCAATGGTCTCTGTGTCATTCACACACTGCTGGAGGTGCGGCGACAGGGGTAAGTGAAACACCACAGGGCGTTGGTCCAGCTGGAACTTGGACAGGCTTTTTTATATCATTACATTGAGAATATCTATTGCATACTCTTTTATAATTTTTAATTTCACTGGTTTTAAAAACCTGTTACTTAATAAAAGTAGACTTTCAGTTACGTAAAATATTTCGCATTTTCTCTATACTTATTTTTTTTAATGTTTAACTTTGAATTATGAACTTCAATTTTTTCATGTTTAACTTTGAATGGCAGCAATTTTTTTTATTATACTTCCATAGCCTTAAGCTTCGTACTAAGTGTCACTACTCTTGTAATCTGCTTTCTTGCACTGAATTTATGAGACAGTTTTGATGGACCCTAATAAACCACTCAAACCAAGTGATTCACTTTTTCTTACACAAAAAGGCGCTTCATATTTTGTGATGCTAAGTTGTCCACATTCATTTTTGTACAGGCCCGATCAATCAGAACAGTTGCCAAACGGGGACCCAGATCGCATCACTCAGGGCATCAACAATGTCATTGCTGCTATTGTGCCACGCTTAAAAGATTTCCATGACCTTCTTGTAAACCCGCCAAAGGTAAGCTTTGTCCTTGTACTCACCCTGCTGTGCAAGGAAACATTTGAAAGGAATGGCTAAAACCAGCATGGTTGAAACAAAGTCTGAGTGTAAAATTTGATCTTGTAATCATTCCAATTAATGAGTATTACTTTGCATCCCCTAGAACTTTTCAAGGATGCTTCTTAGATGATCAAGAGCACTGCTGACCATAGTGAGGTTTATTTCATTGAACTCACTTGCTGTGGACAGTATTTTCTCTAACGGTGGGACCCTCTGCTTTGAGTTAAATAACCTGGTTTTATCTGTCCAATAACTCTGCTTTCAAAGTGAATTTCCTTAGCACGTTTGTGGATTACTGAGTAGGAACATTCAATGATGGTGTTTGAGTGCTTTAAAAACATTATGGATTATATTTAATAAAAAAAGTTATTATTTTTATCCAATGCATTCATTTCTAGGAAGGAGAGTATCCTGATAGATCTGCAAGAGTGTATTGTTTAGAGTCTGTTGTGCTGCGTGGTGATAGTCTGATTTAAATGGAATGTGTGATTAATTTGATAATTTTTTGTTATTCCAGCAAAGATACAGCACGATGCCGACTTCGGTGGGCCAGCTGGAGCCCCCTCTAGGCAACACAAGACTGCAGGTGGCCAAACTAATCACTGCTCTTGTTGGGGCCAACATGCATCAGGTCAATTTGGAACTGGCTTCTCTGGGAACTATAGAAACTCTTGTGGTATGTTGTTTGTGATCATTTTTCTGAAATGAATGTTTATTTGTTTGTCATTGATAGCGAAGAAATTCAGCAGGCAGTCTTCTCGTGGCGATGGATTGCCTTTTTAGATTTGTTGAGCTTGGCTTATATGCTTTTTTGTTTAAAAGCTTTGATTTTTTAAAATTTCTATAGCTATGTTCTTAATTTTCTTTGCAAAATGTATAATTACCGAGGCCCATTTGTGCTCAGCTGTTGAAAATCAGCTGATCATCAGTTTAGTCTGCAGTTATCATATTTTTAAAAAAAAATTTTTTTTCCTGTACAGGACTTGTACTTCAAGTATGAGTGGAACAACTTCCTGCACACGCAGGTAGAACAGTGCCTTCTTATCATCCTGAATAATGGGCCCATTGAGATTGATGGAAAACATGAACATCCTCTGCTGATAAAAGTAAGTTATTACACTGGATTAAAACCATTACTCAGTTGTCCTTCTTTATCACGTAATGAAATATGTGGACCGATATTATTCCTTCTTGTCACTAGGCACAGTGCAATGGCACTCCTGAGAAGCGTGATGTGACTGTCTGGTTCTTTGTCTTTCTTGCTGTGTAAATGGTCTTTTTATGTTACTTTGGACTCCTTTGCTCAACAAGTTTCCATTCACTCTATCAGAACTAGACAGCTTTGATGTATTTCATTAAAACATTTTTTTTAATGATTTTATTTGATGGTGTTACATTCCATAGTTAAGGAGAAATAATACATTTTTGTGCCCTTTATAGGTGAAAATGGATTGTAGACTATTAAATTTTGTGAATGGAGATTTTTCCCTTCATAAAATTAATAATCCCAATTTTGTTCTTTTTTCTTTACAGTTGTTTGCAGAGTACAATTTGGTTCAGAAACTGCTTCAAGAATGGGAAGAAAATGAACAGAAACAGTAAGTATGAAGTGTGTCTAAAGTTGCAGCGATGCCCATGTTTGTTGAAAATACAGTTAAAACATTCAAAGAAGCTGGTGCCTCCTTAAATAAATGACTCCCAACTGTTTAAAATATTTTGTTTCGAGGTGTTGATTTAACATAATTCGAGTGATATGATGTCTGAAAGATTATTGCAAGAGTAATCTTCAGTGTGTAAATAATCATTGTGCATTGTTATTTCATAACATATTTTTTTCACGATACATATATATTCACAGCATACTTTCGTCAAAGGTACTGATTTCCCAGATAAATCTGGAAATGAAACCACTCTTGTGTCTATCTTAAGCAATTCAATTGCTTTTAAGCAGGGGACAATAACTGGATTTCTGGATTTTTGTTCTTATTAAGTTGGCACCTCGATTCTATTAATATTTTTATGCTGGGTCAGTCTCCTGACACTGGGGAATGGTTTGTGATATGTTGCAGTATATTTGAAAAGTAGATTTAACTGTATAATGACATCTTTGGTCTCATTATTTGTATTTGAGGTTGTTCACAATGTCTGGTTTGATTTCTTTGCAGAAAAGCACCATCCGGGAGACGGCGAGGGTTCATGGGTCACTTAACCAAAATAGCGAACTCCATATCTGCTTTAGTGGAGAAAAGCGAGACACCAAGTCTCATCAAGGATCAATTTAGTGGTATGATTTTACATTTTTGTGTTGATCACCCTACTTGTAACGTTTTACTTTTCACTCATCTATATATTCTCTTGCTGAACTGACCTTATAGCAGGGCTGAAAATTGTGTACCTAAAGACAGAGTCCCGCTCGTCGCTACCTTGCTGCCCACTCACGGAAACGCGGCTTCTGACTGTTTTGTATATTGCATTTTTACAATTTTATGAAAAAAAAAAAATTCATTTAATAGGCTCAAGCATTGTCTTCAATTAAATAATAATTTCTTCTGTTAAAGGGATGAAACATTGTGACAGATTAAGGCTGCGAATGAGCCCAGAATAGCCACAGTTTGCTATTTTACGCCTTTCTTCAAACTAGGACCCTCTTGATTTTCTGCCTTTTTTGTTACTGACCATTCCCAGCCCTGCTATAGTGTTGATATTGCAGAGAAAAGCCTTTAAGAAAAATAAACCCCAAATCTTTGAAACCTCAAATTTACATCCAAGTGGACCCACTGAGTTGGAATATTATTAAGTAAATCAAGGAACTAGGCATGGAAAAATTTACCTATTAAAATGGGTTGAGGCTTTGGGTACGGTCAGGGATATGCCTTGAAACTCCGCATGGCTGATGGCAAAATGTATCTTTGTACGCTGTGTCCTTGATAACTGAAGGCTGCCTCTGGTGTGTTTGTTATTTGCAGGGAGGATTATCTTGGGTCATCTTGAAGTTTGTAGAAGCTTCAATTTCTTTCGTGTTCTCCTAGGAATTCTTGCTACAAAATATGCAAAGATGTCCCAATTACTTTTATCATTTTGCAACTCTGCAATTTAACACTTCATAATGATAGTGCCTGTGAAGTGAAATTTCTGTCTCCCCTCTTGTATTAATGAAATCAGCTGTTTTTTGTTTGATGTTCAGATTAATATGAAGAATAATGCAGTGTGGTCAGAAATTACATTTTATGTTTCCCAGGGCTTTCAGATGAATGCAAAGAGAGATGGGAGGCATTTGTTGGTGGTGCCTTGGCAGACGTGAACAAAAGGAACACAATAGATACTGTGAGTACTCGGCTGTTTATATGTTCACCTTAGATTTGACAATGTAATCTAAGTGTCTATGGAAATAAAGCTTGTTGTAATCTAGTGTGGATTTGTTTCACTGGAATAAATGTAAATGTTGTCATAGTTATTGTTTTTGGATGGGAACTGATTTGTATAAGGATGTCATGCATTTACTTTTTTAGGGGTAGCTTTGCATACTGTTTTTTTTTATGAGCCCTTTAATCCGTTTTACTCAACTTCATCTTCCTCTTTGCTCTCCGTAGATGCGAGGTAATGCACTTGCAACAAGTAGTGAAGACGATGACACCGACTTCAAAGACATTCCTTTCCCTCAAGACACAGCCATTCAGCAGGTGAGAGATGTCTTAGTAAGAGCATAGAGCATGCAAATTATGGAAGTGGATCTGTAACGCATTTAAATAAAATATGAACAGTTCCTGACAAAGCTAGTCTCCTTGTTTCTGAAAAGTCCAGATAAGGGCACAATTTGATTTTAGTCTGTCTTACCCGATCAGTATTTTAAACTGAGTTTATCTTGAGTAGTCTTATGACATTACCTGTGTTAACTTTCTGCACCAAAAGTCTTTTGGATATGAGACTTCAGTACATTGCAAATCCTGTAAACTGGAATTAAAAGCTTCTCATGTGAAATGGGAAGATCTTAAAGTATGTGACAGTCAAGGACTACTACTAACGTTCCAGTAGCTCTTGGTGACCGTCTATATTTTGTGTGCACAAAGTTAACTTAGGAGGTAAAAGTACCGCAGCCACACCACCACTGCTTATAAGAGCTCTGTAATGAAATGACGCGCCTGGGTGCCTCCTCATCCCCAGGCTTTCTCTGACTATCAGTTGCAGCAGATGACCAGTAACTTTATAGACCAGTTTGGCTTCAATGACGAGGAGTTTGCTGAGCAAGATGACAAAATCGAGTGAGTTTTCCTCCTTGTGGTTTGATGTGAATGTTTTCTGCATGCATTGTTACAAGATCATGGTACCAGGGAACACAGATATGTTACAATGTCAAACATTGTGTTACAATGTCAAACATTGAAATTGTCGTATTTTGTGCTGGAGATATTAAGAATACATAGCCCTTTTTAACAGTTGCCTGAGTTTCTTTTTGCTTTGACAATAACATTTTGGAAACCATGTCCAGTGCTTTCCTGCAAAAATAGATTGCAGCTGTATTTCCTTTTTCTTTTGTGAAATGATTTAATTTGTGGCCTTTTCTTTTTTACTAAAAACCACCCCGACTCTACTTTGGCCGAAAGGCCTTGAGCCTGAAAGGGGTGTGAGGAGGGGGATGCAAAATCGGTAACCACTTGCTTTTTCTTTATTCTTTTTAAAAAAAGTTATTTGTTATTCCCTCTCTTGTTCTTAAATTTAAGATCCCTTTTCATACTTAGTGTCACCTCTTTTTGTATTTCAGAGCCGCATTCTCGGAGAGAATATCAAGTATAGACTCAGATATCCATGTCACTGAAGTAAGTATTGTTTTATGAACTGACTTAGTAATTCACCATCAACACAACAATTTTTTTTACAACCTAGAGAGTCTAAGTTCATTGCAAATATATGGTTTAACATTCATGTGAGGTATGACTGTTTACCTCAGTGGTATAGAAATTTATCTTGGAATAATATGGGATACTTTCTGAACACTTTTGAATGGTTTGTTTTTTGTGGTAGTGGGTAGTTTTCTTGATTTTCAATGTAAATATTGGATAGAAAAAAGCCCTCAACCCTTCACCATCACCATGTGTTATGTTCTAAGTGACATGATGGTTTAGAATGGATTCATTGATAGTAAATGTTTTTTGTTTACAGCAATCTAGCACAACGTTATTTATTCAAGCCTGCAATGAAAGGATTCAACAGTTTGATAACGAAGACAGTGATGAGGATATCTGGGAGGAAAAGCCAATTGTCTTCAACAAAAATGCTCAACATGCCCGCTCAGAGTGAGTGAAATCAGAGTGCTTTGTGTCAAATGGCTTAAGATCCTCATCTCATGGAAACAATTCTCACTTATGCTTTTTTTTTTGTGTCTTTCTCCTTCCTGTTTGTTTTTACATTGTTTTTGCCGTATTCATAGTACTCCTATATCATGTAACTTATTTATTTTTGGGGTAAGAGGGGGGGGGGAGAAGTAATGACACACATATAAAAAATAGTTTGCTTGTATGCCTCTTTTGTCTTTGCTCAGCCTATTTTAGTTCATCTAAGTCAAGTCGGTGGTGTTTCTAAATTTTTCTTTTCTTTTCTCAAATCATGAGCAAATGTTATTTTTATGTGAAATTTAGGGCTGAAATGAACCATCAACTCATTTTCTTCTTTTGTGTGTGATTTTCTCCAGGCGGTTACAAGCTGCAACAGCTCGGTGCAACAGCAGCGATGAGGACAGCACAGACAGCGGGGAAGAGCTGGATTCTCCTGTCAAGATTGTGCAGCAGCCCACAGAAGGCATGGATACCTCAGAGAGTGAGTGCGGCAGTAGATTGGTTTGGTTTGGGTGTCGGTTTTTACATCCCTTGCAATGCTGTAAGGTCATTTAAGAGATGGGCTACTTCGACCCTGCCTGTCAGGGCCAACCCGGGCTGAGAGGGGAAAATCCCACCAGGTTGTTGGCCCATGGATCGAACTCGGGTCTTCCGCATGACAGACGAAGACCTAACCATTACATCACAGCTCTGGTGCAGTAGTAGATACAAAAAGGGGGCTTGATAAGATGCTGTTGTGTCCTTAAAGGGAGCTCTCTTCTTATCGGATGCTAATAGTTGATAGGGGCTCTAACCAGGGGAAACTTGTATTGTATCGGATCATGGCAGAAGAAAATTATAGCTGACTTTGCATGTACAGAAATCATCGAAGGGAAATTCTTGTCAGTATAGATGGAAATTAAAATGTTTAGCATATTGTTCTTATCAAATTTTCATTTTCTTATGAAACCTGTTCTGATGTAGTTTATTGCATAGGACAATTTTTCCCCCATTACATCTACATCTAGTGCTAATTTGTTTGTTCCTTCTTTGCTCAGTCGTCATATGTCAATATTTCTATGGGTTTGTTCTTGTCTGATTTTGGCATTGATCGTCATTTGGATATTTTTTCAGACCGTTTGTTCTAGAGTGTAGCTTTTCTCCACCTTTATTGACCCTTTTCTTGTTTCAGATCCGTGGTCAGCCGACTCCAGTTCTGAGCCTGTTGCCATGGACACCACAACAGAGCCTTGGGACAAGGTGGTCTCATCTGCTCCCACTAGCAGCAGTCAGCAGGAAGGCTGGGCAGACTTCAGTAGCGTACCCAGTCAGTCAGGGAATCCTGACAACTGGGCTGACTTCAGCTGCTTCTCTGATATCCAATCTGCGTAAGGCACTTTCTTTTTGGAAACTCTTTACTTTAAAAACTTTGTGTTGTAGTTCAAATTCTTTATACAGTACACCTTGTAAATAAGTCAAGATCTAACAAGTTTTCTTTTTTTTTTCTGTTTTGACATTAGTCTAATAACACTGTACTTTTCACATTCAAGTGCCTTTGCAAAGCATTGAAAGTCTGAGAAAGTCATATTGAGCATTTTCAAAACGAATGCCGTAGAGCATTTTTAAGCAAAACGAAATAACCGGTTGTGGAGCTTGTTGACTTTTTCTTTCATGTTCTGTGTATGATTTTCAGAGACAGACCAGGCCCCAGGAGTAGTTCCCCAGTTGAAATGGACACAACGGAGGGTTCTCGAGGCAATGCATATGGTAAGTTGTAGTTACAAAATGGAAGTGAAGGCAATTGGAAATGGGAGACGTACTGATGGAAGAAGTATTAGATCTCATTCATGCTCACATGCTCATCTCTACATAGATAAGATATCTTTATCTCTTGATGTATATAATTCGTGCGAGTCTGTATGTCGAGAGCATACAAATTGTTTTGTGAAAATGTGAACTATGTGATGTAAATTGTTCTTCTATTATTTTCATGCACCCTTAGTAAAAATCCTGTCAAGTTTATGAATTGTCTGATATTTTCCATTTAGCTGCAAAATTTTTTGTCCTGGTGCCAAGGCTCGGGATTTTTTGTAACTTACTGTGCCCATCCTTGTGAATTTGTTGTTTCCCAATACAGTGGTTCCTGTACACTTTTGCTTTTTATTTCAGTCGTGTCAAGCAACAGTGCTGATGAAGGCAAAGGGGATTCAGCCAGTACCGTGTCTGTAACAGTCACTGTGCCAAGTGAGTAAATATGTGCCTTGATTTCAGGGACCCCGATTTCCGGTAAATTCATTGTATTTGTATGGTTTGATTTGCTCCATCAGTCCTCGATCAATGGACTTTTTTGGATTTAAATCTACGATTACTATCACTAAATAACTTCACTTGGCAATGATTGGAGACTGACGAAAAAAGTTAGGTAAATTTTGTCTTGTGAACTTATCATCCTTGCAAGATTTGATGTAAGGTTTTCTCAGTTCGATGTTAAAATGTTTCTGGATTTTCTCATTGTGATATTATAATCCATATGATTTGGAATAATTTCCTTGCTGGATAGAGTGAGGTGCTAATGGGACAGTCATCAGACTAAGTTAAGATGCAAGAGATTAGTGAAGACTAGTGAAGATTAGTTGACTACCTTTGACTGGTAGGATTGGTCATCCTCCTGATTTGCATGAAGAAAATTATTTGGGCGTAATTTGAAGGGAAATATATCTTCGTGGAGTTTGTCTTGCTGGCTATAATACTTAATTACTTAATATAATATTGACTTTACAGTACATGCAGAATGTTGCAGATTGGATCTCAGAAAAAATTGAAACTAGTGTAAGACAGCACTGAACTCACGGCATGCATCAGATTCTGAAAGCAGACAATAAAACTTGTTACAGTGGACCTCTTCCTTCAATCTTGTTTTACCTTTGGTACTGTTCCAGCAGCATCACAATCTGCTGACCTGCAAGTGACCGACCTGGAGGCGGAAGAGTCAAGCCAGCTCCCTGACTCAACCTCCCCGAACCTCCAGGCATCCGAGGAGACCAGTTCCAAAGCAGACCAGTCCCCACCAGGCTCCTCTCCATCAGCCGCAGAAACTTCTTCTTCCCCCAAACAATCAGAGCCTTCACCGCCTGTAGATTCACAAGTCAGCAGGTAAGCCTTGAACAGAATTCTCATCACTGCCCAGAGTCCAATATGTCATTGAGGGTGGGCATCCCCAGGATTAAATCTTAGTACACTTTTGCTTACTTGGAATAATGAGTGGTCAGTGGGTGCTAAGGATTTGTCTGCTCCAATAGCTTTTGTCTTTACTTTTTAGGGCTGACAGGATTATTGTGGGTCAGCTGCTCTAGTGAGGTCTGCTCCTACTTCTTCCTAAGTGTTTCTTTTGTCCTAATTTACTTCCAGGCACTGAAATGACCTCACACTGTCGTGAAACCTCTACAAAATAGACATAAAAATGATTGCATAGTGTCAATAGTGCTGTAAAACTTCAACAAAGCAAACAAGATGATGGCAGAATCTGACCATTGTCTCCTACCCTCCTGTCTCCAGTACATCATCTGAGTCCGAGTCAGACAAAGCCGCCAATGATGAAAAGCCCGAGCAGGCTGCGGTTGAGGTCACAGCTGCATCTCCCGAGTCGTCCCAGGGCAGCTCAGTGGATGCCGAGGCCCCCCAGGCCAGCAGCACAGACAGCAGCATCAGCAGGTCTACCCCAGCCACACCAGCCACACCAGCCACCACCGCCACAGACTCGCAGGCCACTTCCGCCTCGGGGCAAGACTCTGACAGGTGAGATTGTACTCTTATTTTTTTTTTTTTCATTTGTTTGCTCGTAAATTTTTTTTTTTAGCCTGATACATAGTCCTTTTTTTTTGTTTTTTTTTTGTCTCAATGAGCATGGATATTTTGCTTTTTCAGAGTATTAATAGGGATAGCATGGTTCTGTTTCCCATTTTGTTTGTTTGGGTATAGCAAGGAATTGTAGTTCCGATTTACGGTTTGACAACTTCAGTTTGTTTTTAGTGTTTATAGTAGTGGATTCCTGGTTCTATTGCATTTTTTTCTTTTTCCACGAGATTTCACTTTCTTTTTTAGCACTGGTTATTAATTTTTGCATGAAATTTACAATAAGGGTATATGAAGCGTTGAAGAAATTGAGTTGTCTTGTGTAGCTGGAAAGGTCTCAAGTTTTTTCCTAGATGTGACACGCTTGACTGGTAAAACCTTACAGTTTGTCAGTGTTACTTGTAGTGCAGTAGTATCCTCCTCACAGCATCCCAAACAAGCTCTACCTCGACCTGACTGCCACCTATCCCTGTGTGACTCTAGTATTCCTACACTAAATACAAATCACCCCTTTCAAGTTCAGTTTTTTTTTCTTAGCTGACGGCAGCCTTTCCTTGAACATGTTCCTCTTAAATAAACTTGTAGTGTTACAAGAGATGTAAAACAAAAAACAAACCACAGCAAAATCAAAGAATTTCTACCGCGATGAGTGAATGAACGCTAAGTTCATTCTTGTTAAAGAAGTGAACACAGTGGGCTTGTCAGCAAGTGTTCTTTTCTCTATACTGACACTGCCCAAGGGCTGATAGAGCAGCACATTGTCTGTCAATATGCATGTTTGTGAAGTCTTTGTTTGAAGGTTTCTTTTGGTGCAGGGACCAGAGGTCTTTTCAATGACCAGCTTACCGTAACTTTGTCAGTGTCTGACCAATGCAAGTCAATATGAAGGAGAGCAGAACTGGATGACATGAGGTGGATACTACTGATGACTACAAAAATCAAAGATAGAAGAGATAGATTGGTGGCATGCTGAATCTATAGACCCGAAGGAATGTAAAAAAAAAAAAACCCAAAAAGAAAACATTCTTGTATGGGAGCATGGAATCATTACCTGTAGTTTTTCCTTTTTCTTATGATTGTTTATGTAACATGCACGGGCATTCATTCCGAATCGAAATGTCATCCTGTAATCAAGATGGCCAAATACCATTAGGCATGAAACTGGATCACATTGCAGAAGGTCCAACAAATAGAAAAAATGTATTCTTTTACCCCCTACTTATGGCATGCTCACATTCGACATTAGGCAAACCGTTTCTGGTTTGGATGAGGATGAAGATGATGATGATGATCTGGGTGCCAACTTCAGGTGAGTGTTGAGCTGCTCCGTGGCTCCGGTCCTGCGGCAGGCTGCGACCCAACGCCCCCCCCCCCCCACCCCTTACCTCTAGCTTGTCACCGGTGTACTTGCTGTAAACTGTTGTATTATGTCTGCCCCTTTCTCTCAGTGGGTTCATTATGATGATGTCAAGGCTGCTTATACATAATTCATGCTATACTATAGGCGCTCACACCAATAGTAGGGTATGGAAATATCCTTTATTTTTTTCTTCCCATACAATCTTGAAACTCATTTGGTGCTTTACTTATACTTTCTCCGGGATTGAAGTTATTTATTTACAGAGGCTCCAGCTTTTTTGGCTGTTTTAGCTCCTTTCAGATGGGATAGTTTCAAATTATTAATGTAACCCCTATGTATTTTTATAACCCTTTCAAGACGTAGGTGCCTTTTTTCATGCCCACACAAATAATCTTATAATCTCGTAACTTTTTTGGTGCTGGTAAGTTATTGGATGATATTGATTTAATATACTTTTACATGAACATCTGGATAAGTAGGCGCTAGCTCTTTTGACCCTACAGTGTGACATTAATACAATGCCTGGAAAAACATTTTCATGAGAACACCAATCATGCTCAGTTGTTGATTTGATAAAACAAAAAAGAGTTATTTATGGTAGCACAAAATATCACACCTAATGGTCATTCTTTGTTGGAGATGAAGCACTGGCATATCGTCAGCTAAGGTGTTTTTTAGATTCTCTTACTCAAGCAGGGTTACGTCATACATGTACAGAAATCAGCTTTAGAGGTTCAGGTGGCATCATAATGTGGATGGAATTATACTGCATTTCACGTTTGTATGCCTGAACTGTTCACGATCTTATTCTTCGTTCACGTGCAAGAAAATGTTGTTGGGTGTTGCTTGCAAAATGGCCAACTCCAAGATTTTTTAGATTATACTTAAAGCTCTTTGAACTGGACACGATATGCTTCTATCTTTTGTTACTTAAACACTTTGTAGTTATTTATGTGCCAAGCCTGATGAGCCTGATAGTGTCATGGCTTATTGCGTGACTGATGGGATTCTATGTCCTTCTGGCTCTGTGACTGTTACAGTGTTACATTATTTGGCGCCAGGGTAATTGATAAAACGGGTCACTTGGCTGTGAAGAACATGCAGCGTATTAGTTCTCTGTGGAGTTGGCCAGTTTGCAGCATTACATCATTGGTGTAGTGTGACTCTTTAGTAGCAATTGTTGTAAATATTTGTTACATGGTGTATCAGACTTGTTTAGAGTTAGAGTGAAATTCCATTTGTGTACAAATCGTAACACTTTCTTAAGACATTCTTTTAGGTGTTTTTGCCTGGGGTTAACAGTGCAGTCAAAATGCTTGCGTCAGCTGACCCGTCTTGATTTTGCTCTTGCTTTGTAATAATTAAAAAATAAATTTTCCCATGACCATTTTTTGGCATTGACCTTGTGCATTGAAATATGCTTCAAAACTTTCCTCTTCACCCCCCATCAAAGATTAGTGTGTCTCCCAAGAATTGTGCAAACATCGCGATTTGGGAATCATTTCAACATTTGGTCATTAGCAAGTGATGTAAAAACTAGCTTCATCTCCCTTCCTCTTTTTGATCTGGTGGAAATCTTAGATGATCTGAAATATATCATAGAAGAGGAGTAAATTTTGATGAAAAATATTCGTGGCCACTTAAAGAAAAGATGTGCAGTTTAAGATATCTGCACAAAAACTATGGAGAGCCTTGTCAGGCAGGGTGATGATTGATCTGTTCATGTATTTTGTATCAATTGCTCTACATTGATAAAATTGATTCGGTAATTTGTGTCTTGTTTGTAAGGAAAAAGAAAGTTCTCTTTGCACTGATCATTTGAACAGTCAAATCTTAGCACAAAAAATGTTATCTTTCAAGTATGGAATGGAGTGTTAATTTTTGTCGATATTGGTTTTTGCTATTTTCAAAGGCCCCCTTTGCATAACCCAGTGATACCCCTAGCTGCTTTTTTAAAACTTTTATAAATTGACTAGTTTGTGGAGTATTTTCTTATAGAAGCCTCATCATCTTTGACTGATTTCACATAAATGAATTAACAGTAAAAAAAAATGTCAAGTTACTTTTAGTGATTACATGTTTTTCCACTGCAAAGTGTATTGTTTGTCAAATGTGGTTGAAATATTTTTATTCAGTATTTTATAGGTGTGATTATCTTAACTGTCTGTCTACATATATTCCAAGGCCAAGGTTGGGTTGGTTTTCATTGCTTCTTATCCTGTCTATGTCCTTAGCTTGAGGGCCCAGTTTGTTTCCTTTGCCCACAAAATTTTTGCATTAGGTAGAAATTGGAAAATGTGTTTTATGATATCCTTCAATTATTCTAATTTGTTCCATGCGATTAGTTCTGATAGAACATTTTATACAAAAAAAAAGAGAAGATATTTCCATTTGAAAAGTATCGTGAACAGTTGTTGTAAGCGCACTGAGAGACCGATGCATGAAGAAAACATACAGAAAAGTGGTCAAACAAGGTGGAAAAAGATAGAAGTAGAAGAAAGATGGAATGAAAATTAGTCCTGGTAATGAAGTTTGGTGACCTCAAATATTTTTTTGTATCCGGGAAAGAAAGAAGTACAGTGCAAAAGTGCGTGATGATTGGCACAGAAGTGGTCAATGATGCACAGTGTATATAATTAATCACAAATACTGCACCATCATATTGGAAGCATCAATTATAATGCTATCTATAAAGGATCAAAGGTTGGGTTATACTGCTGTGCACAGAACATTTGAGCAAATAAAAAAAAAAAAAAAACTTTGGACGTGTGTCAGCAGACCAGACCTACTGAAAAACAATATAGATTAGATGGGAAAACTTTTCCTCACCATTTGATCTAGACTTGTTCCACGAGTTAAATGCCAATATCACAGGGTGGCAACTCAACTTCTGAGATTTTTAGAGGACGTGTGCCCCATGGCAGTGCCTTGGAATATGCTAAAAAGTAATTTTCGCCCAAAATTGAGGTAGGATAGTTGTGCTGCCACCCTGGGATATTCGTACTTGAAATGATTTGCTTGTATCTCTGTCTCAGTGAGTCTTTGACTCGGTAGACTTGTGATAGTCACAAAATGTAAATTAAAACTCCAGGCAAAATTGATGCTCTATGATGTTGTGGCAAAGAGACAAATGCTTGTATCAGTATGACAAAAAAATCAATTCCACTCCTCTCCTGTATTCTATGTTCGCCGTTTTGTGCAGCCCTGGTGTAGTCTGTTCCTCCTTTGTCTTTCTTAGTGTTACTATTGTCCTCGCCCTTTTTTTGGCACTGAAATAACTTTACAGTGTTCATAGTACTCTAAAATCCTTACAAAAGAAAATTCTTAAACCTAAAACTTCATAATCTTCTGATTGCTCTTTCATCAGAAACATGACAACTGAAATGATGTGATGCACTAAGTCGGGTCACTTGAATGCAATCAGAACCATTATTTGGATGAATGAATGGCTGGCTTGTAGTGGAATTATGCTAAATTTTGTGATAATCCAAGGGATCAATATTTTCTATGGAGGCAAACAAGCACCTGCCTCATTGTGCAATACAGCTGTATAGTAAATATTAGCGTTGTATCATTTTTGAATTCCAATTTCCCCTAGTTTTCTGTCATTGGGTATATGGAACACAAATTCTGCATGAGTGTGCAAAAACTAAACAAAGCAGAAAGAAAGAAAAGTTCAGTGTGCCAGAGACATGCAACACCTATGTGTTAATTTTGTTGAGTCCAGTTAGTTTCCTTGAAAGTTCCTAGCATGAGTTCAATGTTTGACCTCTGACATTTCTTTTCTCCTCAGTTTCTTGGCTGCCTCGGGCTTGTTGAAAGCTAGTCCAGCTGCTGCTGCTGCTTGTCCCGCCAGCGGCCCGGCCAGCGAAGCTCAGGGCAACGGCCCAGTGGATACACCCTCCTCCCCTCCCCCTGCTGAGGTTCCTCCACCTTCCTTGTCCCCCGCCCCTGTTCCAGCGACGGAAGGAGAGGCAGACACGAGCGAGCCCACACTCACCCCAGCTCAGAAGCTGGAGCAGGCCAGGTAAGTGGGGGAATTTTCCTCTTACTGCGAGGATGGAGATTTTGCGTTTATCCTGTATTTGCGTATTTTTAAAAGGAGAGCCTAGATTCCTCTTCTTTGTTTGGTTTGGTTTGGTAACCAGTTTTACGTCCCCTGCAACACTGTAAGGTCATTTGAGAGACGGGCTACTTCGACACTGCCTGTCAGGGCCAAC
>JAUKPP010277569.1:0-10844 GCA_032273245.1 Phyllaplysia taylori | reverse complement strand
AAGAGACGGGCTACTTCGACCCTGCCTGTCAGGGCCAACCCGGGCTGAGAGGGAAAAAATCCCAGCAGAAACAAACCTAGATCGTCCGCGATCGGGGTTCGAACCGGGTTCTTCCGCATGACAGGTGAAGAGCCTAACCATTGCACCACAGTGCCGGTGATCCTGGTGACTACAAGCCTGGTGCACATACAACAAAACCCGCATGTCTGGACATGTGGCGTCGGTGGTCTAGTGGTTAGGCTGCCGGACTCATAAGGCGGAGCGTCCACTGACCTGTTTTGTCAGTTGCAGGCCAGGCTCATATGTATATCATATATAGATGATCCTGGCCTTTAACTTTAACTGACAAAACAGGTCAATGGACGCTCCGCCTAATAGGAAGGTTGCGGGTTCGAATCCCAACTCGGGCCCCACGTTGTGTCCTTGGGAAAGGCACGTTACACAAATTTTCCTCACTTCACCCAGGTGTGAATGGGTACCCGACTATAGACAGCTAACGATCTTGTCAGTATGTTAGTGCTTTAGCGCCTGTAAAATGGCAGCTTGCGCTGTATGCTTCCCGTGAAGTTGACAAGGTTTCTGAATGACTTGGTCTGCTGGGGTAATAATGATTGTAAAGCGCATAGAGCTTGCTTTCAAGTAGGGAAATGCGCTATACAAATGCAAGCTATTATTATTATTATCTGTTAACTCGACATTTGGCTTTAGTCCACACGATCTGCAACTCCCAACTTTTTCTCTCTTCACTACATGGACCTCCCTTAAGTCGACTTTCTCTTTACTCGACTTGATTTATGTGCCCCTTGTGGCAAGCTTTGTGAATTACTTCACGTAAGTTACTGCATCAGGGCAACATTAAAATGATGTGACATATATACATGTTTCTGTCTCTGAGTCAATGGCTGGAACCATCATATCCAAGTGTTGTATCGATAGTGGCAGTAAAGTACTCAATGACTGCATTGCACTAGGCAGTCCTCCAGTCCGGAGAGGTCTTGAAACTGCCTTGCACTTTCGCAATATTAAGTGGCCAATTTTAAGGCTCTCCACTTCCAGGGTACAGGGCTAGACTGCCGTGGCTCTGTAGGTCGTAAAGACTACTTGAAGGGTGCATAACCCGTATAAGTTCTTGATCGGCAACAACAACAACAACAACAACAACTCGACTTGATTTCAACAGTCCCAGCAATGTCGACATGTGCCAGTTCTACTGTATAAAAACAACTTTTGAAAATCAGCAAACACCGAACCAGTGTAGGAAGATTTTCTAAATGAAACTTTTTTCTTTTAATTCAATTTCAGCGTGTAATGCGACATTATAGTTGAGCAGAAATGCGTATCAAAATTAGAGCAGGTTCAGGCAACATTGTATCGGAACATATGGGTGATATCAAATATAATATATGTATATATACATCAGCGTCATAGTTGGACCCTTAGGACAACAATGTGAAGACGGAAAGCAGCGGCTCTGTCCACACAGAACACTGACGGAAACTCAAAGAGAAGCTCAGGGGATGGCGCACATAGAGGTGGAAGCTTGCGAGGGGGAGGGGGGGAGGGAGGGGGGGATTTCAACCTAGCTGACCACGTGACAAGGCACAGGGCAAGCTTGTCATGGAGAAGCGAAGGATTGGCGTGGGTAAGAGAGAGAGAGAGAGAGAGAGAGAGAGAGAGAGAGAGAGAGGGAGAGGGGAGAGGGAGATAAAGTCACAACTACGACTCGATAAGCAATCTATTCCGAAAAAACGGCCTTAAGTAAAAAGGTATCTCATCTCCACTTACAGAATGGAAACTAAGGGAAATTTTAACATCAACCAACAGATAATCTACTGGCCACAGGCAGATTAAAGGGGAATAATTCAAGAAATTTGTTCCAATATGATCTACACTGGACTCAAAACGTTACTACCAAATTCGATCGCATACAAATGTGAAAAAGTAAAATCTACTATGAAATATTCGTTCTACAAAAACTCTGAAAAAGTTTATCTTTAATTAAATTTAAATGTACAAGTGTCTGACTTACAACAAAAAACAACCAAACAAACAGTCCGAACAGAGACTACCAGATCATGAAAGCTTGCCTGCTTAACTGAAAATTCAGAATTGAAATACCAGAACAATTGCTCGGTGTGGGAAAAGAAACAGGTATTAAGATTCAGTGACGTGTATGAAAGGTTTCGTTAAAAATTAGAAAAAGACTTTCAGAGACATCAGGGATCAGTTTGAAATTTTCGGAAGGGGTTGAAAAACTCAAGTTATAAAATGTCGCCGGCTGCCTGTGAAGTCTGGGGAAATGAGAAACTGTGAGACTTTTGATTCCATAAACCGCTACAAGTATGAAACCCAAGTTCACTGCTGTAGATACGAGACTTTCTCACCACAATGGCTTCAGGGAAACAACTAAGTGGGAAAAACAAAACCAATCAAGGCCTGCTGTTGTTGTTGTTGTTGTTGTTCAAATTTGACCCACAACAAAAGTGAATCTCAACAAAACTACGTCATGACCAGCCCACAACACATTTCATGTCAGCATTACTACAGCGGAAATCTCAACAACAAAGTGCCAAAACTTGGTACAAAAATAGTTGAATTATAAAGATGATGGTTATAATGGTAACATGGCAAGACATGGAGACCAAACTCTAAATGCACAACTTGCAAACAGACAAAAACCCGCAGCAACCATTGACTTAAAAAATATCCAAAGCCGTTTGAGAAATGCACAAAATGTAACAGAAATACTGGCATCATTGGTAACAGTGCTAGGCATGTCGTCCACTAATCAGCACAAGGCAGGCAAGACAAGTGGGTCGCCAGATAAAACATGACCAGAGAGCGTAGTAGGTAAGCAACATGGCGACGAGAATCAGCGACATTGAGACGAGAATTACCAACACGAAGACGAGAATGAGCAACGGAAAATACTTGTAATGTAACCAGAGGTTTTCAATGGCAGATATAAAGTGCACAGGACGCACAAAATTGTATAAATAAGTAAATTTACAGTTTAGAAGGGGAAAGGGGTTGCTGAGTTAATACTAAATTTAATAGGAGTGTTGCCACGCGAGGAGTTCTTATTTGTTTAAGAGTCAACATGTAACTGCACATCATCAACAGTTCATGAATAAATGTGGCATCCATACAGATCTTCTTTTCTCACAATACTTGACCATGGTGGAATATCATCAATATCTTGGTAAACAAACAAAGCAGAAAAAAACAAAACAAAAAAAACAAACAAACATTTGCAACAAATGCTATTTTCCATGTTATGGCTGACTTCATCCAGTCATTGGTAAAAAAAAAATCAATTTGAGATTCTCAGCTTCAGAGTGAAACCCTTCAAGGTAATAAAAAATATACCTCAGCAACGTAACACCGTAATGTCATGGATTTTACATCATCCTCATCATAACCAGAGGTTGAGCCTTGCAAAAGCAAGTAAAAGCTTTAAGGGAAAAATGAAAAATAAAACTCAGCACATCACTAACAGAAAATTCACAAAAGTATCTGATCAGATCTCCTACATTGTACAATTCACTGGTGTGTCATCTTACAATAGAGCTGTCCCAAATTCACAAAACAGAGGCTTTTCCTGTTGTTTAAGTTTACGGGGCAGATCTGCATGCATCAATGCACCGCAATAAAACAACCCTGGGTTTTTCTAGTGTAAGTATGGAGTATGGGACTGAACTATTTTCTTATGCATCATCTTACAATTCTCTCACTTCCCGAGAATTCTGAACAACTCGATGATTTATATCTGACATCTGATCTTCTTAGATGGCTGGAGCTAAATGCAACCAAACCAAACTTTTAGATAAAAACTTTCTCATTAATTTACGGGGCATTATGATCAGAAAGTGTGCAAAAGCTTTTGTTTGCCTAGAACAGATGGTTGAAGGTGGATCGATAGGAAAAACCCAGCTGGAATGTTATGGGCTGTCTCCAATTTTCTGATTGTGTGAATAAAAACAGTTGGCATTTATCAATTTTAGAGTAAAAGTGCCTTCCAAGTCCAGAAATTTAGTCATACAACGTAATATAATATAACATAGTATAATGAATATAATATAGTATAATATAATATAACATAATACAATATAATATTAATACAAAATGTAATAAAAGTACAAAAACCGTATGAATTAACAAGAAAAAGAATGCACTGGAATTATATCCTTACATAATATTTGACTTATTGTGTAAAAAAAAATACACTGTATAAAGGCCACTACATTCTTTTATTCAGACTAGTATGAGAATTAGCAGATAGTTTTTAATAATATTGCGAGTATTTGAACATTAGAACCAAGACAATGCAATAGATAAAACATTGTAGCAAGTGAAGACAAATACTAATATATATATTTGTAAGTATATAAAGTATACTGTAGGTCCGTAATTTTTTTAAAATACATGTAAGCCCTTCTGGTGAGCGCAAAACAAAACTTGCAAAACAGCAAAAGCAAACAAAATTGAGAAAAATTTGCGAGTAAGCAATCAACGACCAAACTGGATTCCACCAAGTCGTGGTCCAAAGCAGAAACTGATCAGACCGGTAGGCTACAGGGGCTAATGTAATAGTCAACCCCTGAAGAGAGAGAGAAAGAGAGTGTGATAGGAAAAGACAGAAAGACAGAAAGAGAAGACGGAGAGAGACCATACAAACGCACAGAGAAAGACTACAAATGCATTTGACCACACACACAATAGCCACCATTGTGTACAAACAAATTGTCATTCACGAAACAATTTTGAATTTTCTGCTCATTTTGCGGAGGAAAACCTTTCCAGCAAGGATGAAGGGAGAATGAGTTTCAATGTGAAAAAGGCGTAGACTCGAAA
Source organism: Phyllaplysia taylori (assembly GCA_032273245.1). Lineage (NCBI taxonomy): Eukaryota > Metazoa > Mollusca > Gastropoda > Aplysiida > Aplysiidae > Phyllaplysia > Phyllaplysia taylori. The sequence continues at coordinate 5,990 of JAUKPP010277569.1, read as the reverse complement.
CATTCTCATCTCACATCTCAGGAACACGAGGTTAGAAAGTGAACCAAGTGAAATTTAACATAGGTGTCAACTCCGTGCAAAGGGCGAGGAGATATTTTGATTGTTTCTGTTTCGAAGCACAAGGCACAAATATTGTGTTGTATAAAACGCGAGTAGACAAGCTGCTTATGTAGGTCTACTTTGAGTATGGAGAGATGTGGCAAGTTACCATGAATGAGAGCTGAATCATGTCGAAGCTCAATAAAACCAACGTGAAAGGAAGTATCTGAGAAAAAGATGACAGGCTGTACTTGTGTGTTGACAATTGAGAAGAAAAAAATTCTGTGATGCTCGTGTGCCGGCAATTGAGAAAGACCAGAAGTCTATAATGATACCTCATCTTCCAAGGAGGAGATGTTTTTTGAGCAAATCTTTATCGCCAACTTCTGCACCAATAAGGCTCTGCACTAAATGAAATATCACGATAAATTAACATAAGAAGAATATATGAAACACCCCAGAATTCGTTCTAAGTGAGTCAAAGCCTATGATAAAAATCTGTTTGTTTCAGCAAGTAGGACCAACAAATTGATAACTGACAAAATGCTTCCACCACAAAAATTGTTTATCAACATCGTAAAAAACAAAAAAACAAAGCAGTAACAAACATCTATCAGCGACATTTAAGTGCAGCAGCAGCGAGTCAAAAACCCAAAGGACAAAAAAAAGCAAACCAATTTTAGCAGTGTGAATCTAACAACAGCAGTTAAGATCAAGTCCCCATGTGGGTAAGAATTTACAACCAAGTCCTACCATGGGCACCAGTTAAGATCAATTCGTACTGTGGGTATTATAATAATAATAAAGAGAGAGTGTGATAGGAAGAGAGAGAAAGACAGAAAAATAAGATAGGTCCGTAATAAAAAAAAAGCTACCTGTAACACCTCCCGGTGTGCGCAGTAAGGGAAAACGAGTCTCTCTGGGTAGAGAGAGAGAAAGAGAAAAAAGCAACAGAGAGACAAGCCATCGAGATCACAAAGAAAAAATTTAGGGCAAAAGCACAAAATTAATTTGGATTTATACCACATCCACGACCTCCAATCCCCCCCCCCCCCCCTCCCCAAACACACACAAAAAGTGACAAACAGTGATAGCCTGGTGGCAGAATCGTAACCTCGAAGAACAGAGTTTCAGACCCTACTGATGTCCCTTATGTCACCCAACTTAATACCTAACAAAACACAGAATGACGGCAGTTGGCTCGACTTTACAGCAAACAAATTCTACACTGGTGTGTCAAAAGCAGCACTTCAAAAAGACAAAATAATCGTCAACAGACTACAAAAATAGATGAGCTTCGAATAAACTGGTCCACTTTGATCTTGTTGTACACAAAATGTCAAAATGGTTCGTGTGACAGTCCATATGGAATATGACAAAATATTGTATGCAGCCTTAAGGTCCTATTGCTTCATGAAAACAGGAGATGCCTTGAGAACATACGCGGGACAAAGTTTAAAAATGCCATGAATCAGCAGCAAAGGCCTCGTATCTCCCCTCCCTAACCTTCTGATCTTTACCCTGGCGTGAAACCCTGGACAAAGTATACAATACAAATGCCGTAGTAGTTGTCTCTGTCAAGAAAACTTGCTCTCCCCAAATGTAAGATGATCAAATTGAACGAGATGGCAACGGCAGATGGCATGTTTTTGTATGATGTATTTCAAGCTTGAAATCTATACGAATGGACTGTTTTTCGGTCATTTTGCAACGGTCCATCAAGGCATTATCGAGTGGCGAATGTCCACAAAGGCATTGTATAAGACTTCCACCAGTGAGCAATTGTGATAACTGTATATATGGAATTGTGAAATATCTGGTCCCTTGATGGACAAAAAGTTTGCTGGCCGCGATTGGACAATAAATTTTGTTGGCCGCTTTTGAACATTAAATTTGCTGGCCGTTATTTCACACACAAAGGAATAATTAGAAAAGCTGAAATTTCAAAAAGTGACATTAAGTAAAATTGCAAAAGTTGGCACCACATTATACATTTCTCCACAGTAAGTCTGCAGCAAAAAAAAAATACAAGGAAAAATATACAAAAATATAGGCTTCACAAAAATACGACAAAATTGGTTAAGTAGAAAGCACAAGCCAAAAGGCAGTATACATACATACGGATAAACATCCAGAAAATATGGTCGCAAACACAAAGAATCTCACACAATCATGGTAAAGCTCCAAGGTTTGAAATAAGCACCAACGGTAGAAACATGGTCTGCTGAAAAAATGCTTTGCAATGCACTGAGCACAAGAATGCGGGTATGAAGCAAGAACAGGCGATAGCTTTGATGGTACACTTGTAATGGGGAAGCAGAGATGACCGCGGTTCTGCTGGATGCAGCAAATGGATCCCTCAACCGAAACGTTGCCATACAAATCACTTCACAATCAACAAAATAGAAAAATGGAGGTTTATAGTACACTAAGTTAGGATGTTGCTTCCCCCCTATGATTCATGAAGGTTGCTGGCTCCGGGAGGTCGACTCCAACAACTGCTTTCACAAAACTTCATACATTTGATCCATCTCAGTTTTCCTTTGACTGATGTAAACAACTAAATATGCACCCGTCTATTGCGTCAGTCTTCATGACTGGGGTCACAATAAAAATGTTTCATCAAATCTAATTGAGGTGAGCTCTGAGATGTTGGCACCCGTACAATGCACTGAAAGTTGAGAAGCCTAAGAGAGGACAAGTCTTAGTGACATTATTTCATTCGCTGGATCAACACCCCACAACCCGGAGACCCGACAATCAAGACTGCGGTGCTACGAATCTGCAGCATCAAATCTTTTGTTGAAGCATCAATTGTGCAATAAAGAGAATTACCCAAACAAATCCAGAACAAATTCAAAGCAAACCTATACTTGACATTGGAGTTCTACCCCGGACAATTCCCCATTTTGAGCATCTTTAAGTAAATACAGCCGTAATCCCATGGTATGATTTAAGTAAAAAGTCCAATCACAAAACCCATGCACACCTGTCGACCGCCATGGATGGGAGTGACTCAGGCACAAGAACACTATGGGCACGGAGTGGGCACGTCATACACGTATTGTATACACAAAGTTTATGGACATAGCAGCGATACGAAACAACACTGATCTGGTGGACACGAGGCCTAGCTCAACCAAAGGGCAACCACGACACTTGAAGACGACGGCACGATGACGCAGACGCATTATGGCACTGACAATACAAACGGTGGTGGGCGCACGTCACTAGAATGGAGCAAAGCGCATCATGACATCCAAAATTACTCTGTTCAAGACCAATGCTTTGACTAAATATGAGAAATACAAAAAGAAATATATGAGAAATCGAGAAGTTGTTCTTGTAATACGTCAGTGATCTTATAGAGAGAATGAAACACCTGACCATGATCAGATCTTGGCTTTCTTTGCTATAAATCATGAGTGAGAAAAATGAAGTGAAACCTGCCCCTGATGACTTGGTCCACGCAACCTGGCAAGATCTCCGAGCCGAGAAAAAGTTTGACTTTGGTGAAAATTGCTCAGCTGATGGTTGCCATGTCTTCCGACTCTTCACGGCCTCCAGCACCACGGATCATTCATGCTATTTGCATGGACGCCACTGCATCAAAGTCACCATGTTTTTTGTTCTGCATTAACGCCATGATCAGCGGACTGGCCAAATATTCCACGTAAGAATAAAAGTAAGCCCCAAAAACAAGGGCAAAAACCCTGATTAAATTGAACATGGGATCCCACGTGCAGAGAGTGTCCAGATACGCAGGGTTTCCCGTCAATCTTGTAGACATCACAAGCAAGTCTCCCAGCTGAAGCAGATACAAATCAGTTTCAAACACTGGATCCAAATTTTCAGGCCCCCCCGCGTTGCCTTCAACAGTACAACTCCCCCTCTTCCCCCCCCCCCCCTTCTCCCCGCAAGTCCTTCCTCCCCACATAGTGTGCACATCAACCAAAGGCGTACACATCTGTGATAGAATGTGTGTCACCTATGTTTGACGGTGTGTATGCTTCTTGCGTGGTACAAAAAACTACAAAATCACACTGGGGTTGGGGGGTTTCATTTTGGCAAAAACTGATACCACCATTTACAAAGAGTAACTTATGGCCTGACACAAGCTCATGACAAGGGAACGCGTTCTCGCAGCACAAGCAGCAAAAACACATGGCAAGCCAGACTGAGAGAAATCATGACCGCACAAATAGCACTGGATGTCAACGCTTGCTCAAATAAATAAACAAAGTACATGAAGTGATGATGTTAAATGAACCGCGCTGTTGCCGTAGAAAATACCTGCATGGTAAAAATGTCATAAGTAGCAAAAGTTCGTTATCTAAAAACAAAAGCAAACCTCACAACTCTGTTGATGCCAAGCTAGTCTCTAGATCTTTCCTCAATGCCAAACGTCTACCTAAAGAGTAAGCTATTGACAGAATGCGTATGAATCTAATATGTATCGGTACTTTCTAATACTACTATTCATCTCCACTGATTCCCCACGTCTTACTGTTTCTACAATTGCAGATTGATCCTCCTCCTTTCCACATCAAATCTTTGACGAAAGATAAAATCTCTCAATTCCCCTGTAAAAAGGACTCAAGTACTTGTGGAGAAACAAACTGTTCTAGCACAAACTACCCCGTCTTGACACTGGATGAAAACTACCAAAGTATTTACGCCACAATCGACCTAATTTTCTTAAATCACGTGCATACTTGTCCCTTCCCCTTGGCTTCAAACCCGAAACAAGAGAGCCAACCAAAGCATTTCTTTCCCCCAGAACACAACAGTTCCACAGAGCATAAATTGCATTATGACCTGCCTTTGAGGTGTGAACAAAGACCTACAGAACAAAACAAAATCAACGCTTTTGTTTAAAAATTTCATAATCTAACATCACAAGACGGAAAACATTTGGTTTTTTTCTCCACGTAAAAACTTAGATGCAGAAGCTGTGCGGTGGTTGCCATGACAACCTAGTTGTCTGCCTTTGCTGCTTCCTCTGCTGGCGGCGCTGCATCCCCAGCTCCTTCCTCCTTCTTTTCTTCCACGGCTGCTGCGGGCTTTTCCTCTTCCTTCTGGCTCTCCTCCGTCTTCTCCTCTGCGGCTGCCGCAGGCGTATCACCACCATCTGCGTCTTTCTGGTCTTCTTCCTTCTTCTCTCCCTCTTCCTCCTTGACCTCGCCGTTCTCCTTGGGCTTCTCTTCCGCTTCTCCTTCTTTCTTCTCTCCCGCTTCCTCCTCTGCCTTGGTCTCTCCGCTCTCGGTGGCTGCGGCCGCCCCTTGATTCCTCACCTTCTTCGGCTTCTTCCCCAAGCCGCGGTCAATCAAAGTCTTAGCCTCGTCAATGATCGTGTCTTTTGCCTCTCTCGGCGTCACACCCAGGACATCCTTCATCTGAAAAACAGACAAGAGAAAATAATTAATAATAATAGATTGCATTTATATAGCGGATTTCGACACTCGAAAGCAAGCTCTATATGTTTTACAATCATTATTACCCCAGCAGACCAAGTCATCCAGAAACCTTCTCAAAGCTGAGATAGAAAATGCTCTGTGACAACAGTGCATTGCGAACGTGGCCTAAACCAAACATGCATCCACACTGACACTGTCTTTGTCATCTGCACCTTGATGGCGACATCAGCACTGTGGCGGAGATACCAACCTCTAAATTTGCTTTTGCTTACATTCCACCCAAAAATTATTTATTTTGGAACAAAAATTCTCATTCCTAAACAGTATGAATAAAGCAGTGTCTAAACACCATCTCAAATAGATTTTCTTTTTCGAATAGTAAAACATTTTAAAATGTTCAACTAAGTGTTGTTGCTAGATAGACTCGATAGTGATACCACGTAAACTCATGGTCAATTAAATACAGTCCAACCTGCCTTTACGGAAACCTCTCTAAAACGGAAACCTCTCTTAACGGAATCTTCCCGCTCCCCC
>JAUKPP010277558.1:0-10844 GCA_032273245.1 Phyllaplysia taylori | reverse complement strand
AGATCTCTCAGAGAATCAAAATAAACAAGATCATTCGGTGATGGATCCTATATTTAACAATGGTTATATCACCTTCAAAAAAGAAACCCTTTTCCTCCCATCATGCATCCAAAGAGGAATAATAGCTTTAAAAGATGTAACCAGAGATGGTAGAATTATTTCACAAGATGAGTTTATAAATAGACACGGGCATTACTCTTGTTGTGTTTTAGACTACAACATTATCCGCAATTCAATCGTAAAGATGCTTGATTAGACCTCAGAGAACAACGACATTGGGTCTCTTGCCACATTCAAACCAAACGTCTGGACGGGGAGTCTGGAAGAAAACGAATATTGCACTATCGTTTGCCTGCCCTCGACGGGAACTGTGTTTATGTCTGTAGGAGGATGTTTATAATCATACTAAATATATGAGAGTTGTGTTGAGAAAGGTAGATAAAAGTGGATTTCTTGAAGAGGAGGGCCGTGGAGGAGAAAGAAGGGCAACTGATATGCACAGAAGATACAGAGTGTCCTAGACCACATTGACAGATTCCCATAAGTCGAATCCCACTACTGCCGCGCAAGCTCTGCATGTCAGTATCTCTCCAGCGACTTGACTTTTGCAAAAATGCATTCTCTTTACCTCGACTGCCCAGAGGGAATAACTGTCCCTGTGTCTTATGAACTGTACCGGGAGACTTTAAACAGCAAAATTTGAAATTTCACAAGCCCAAAAAAGACATGTGAGGGATTTGTGAGACAATGTGAAATGCCGCCAAACCGTCACCAGAAATCCAAGAGGCATACAATGCCCACATCAAAGAGAAGCAAACCGCCCGCGATGTCTTGGCCTAGTACAGGATCGAGGCCAAAAGTACTAACGAAGTGCATGTGGCTATTTTTTACTTGGAGAAAGTCTTATACGTCCCCAAGTCAAACAGAGGAGAGATTTTCTACAAACGGAGACTCGCCTGTTTTAATTTCACTGTTTATGATGTTGGCAAAGCTAAAGGACATTGCTACGTGTGGAATGAAAGTGTTGCCGGGAGGGGTGCCAACAAGATTGCCTCCTGCTTACAAGTGGCCTTTTTTTTTTGGACAGATGTGAAGGGAAGAATAAGAACTCTATCCTGCCAACCATGACCCATCACTTCCTGCAAAATTCAGTTTCGGTGGAATCTGTACGATTCCACTTCTTCGAAACCAATCACGAGCAAAGTGAGGGGGATTCGATCCATTCGGTTGTGGAGAGTGCCATCCATGAAAAGGATTGATACCATATCAGCGCCATCAGAACTGCAAAAAGCAAACCATTTATTGTTCATGAAATGGCAACTGATGACATTTTGAACTTCAAATCATCAGCCACAAGCTCAGGAATCCTGAGAGTGAGAAGTTCAGACAACGGAGCTCCGGTCACATGGCCAGAGTTCATGCAAATTAACCTCGACAAGAATTTATCCAGCAAGATAGGATACAAAACATCCCATCTTCAGGAAACGTTTGAGACCATCACTCTGCCAGCGAGGAAAAACCAAGACTTGACTGCAAAACCCTTGGACACAATTCCCAAACTGTCGGCCGGCAAATACAAGATCTCTGTGACCTCTGTACTGGGCAGAAGCCAGTGATAGCAAACCCTCGTCACAGACCAGAGATGCCACCATGCCACTTAAAAATTGCCTGAACTTTTTCCGCGGCTGGGTGTTCCCACCAAGCATGCATTGATTTTATTCGGTTTTGAGGGAAACATTTATTTAACTATAAATGTAAGAAAGATTACCAGTATATTAGACACCTACTTGACATATCATATGGTGTGTGCTGACAGGGAAGCTGAAGATGGACAGTATGTTGGTTCTCATGTTGTGCATTTTTTGCATGTGTTAATAATGCCTTCTTCCCACTGCTGCCATAAACAAGCTTAGTTTTGCAGGACAAGCACCATGCCATACCTGGCTCAAATAGCTTTCTGGCATATCCAGATAGAAATTCGGCGCTTTTTCGGTAGTTCCCACCCCAACTATTTATATAGAGTGCAAGGCCCAGGCTGCGACCATGCCCGATCTACGTCCAGGTCTAGTGGTGGGCAGATTTGTTTCTGGATTTGGGATTTGGGGAGTACCTACTGGTACTTGCTACTTACAGTTACTAGGCCTAAAAAATCGGCATGTCTTTAGATTTTTAACCTTTGCTGAAATTCACTCATTTCCACTAAAATATCTAGCATTCTCTTACACCACAGCCGATTTTTTTCCACAGAAAGTTTTAATTTCAAAAGTTATTGGCATTTTCATTTTTGCACTTGCATCATCCCCCCTATAATCGGTAAATGAACGAGGCGACAATGCGGCGCGTCTTACGGGGGCAAGTCCATTCGGTTGCATATTAGGGGGAATAACTCAGAACCGTTGTGGTACTCAGTACGACTTGGGTTTGGTAACTGGAACTGGTACTGGATAAACTTTCCGAGAGTATCAGACAATTTATTCTAATTGTGAAGATATAAAGAAGCTTACTCACCTACAAAGTAATGTCTAGAACTCTGTTTAAATTACCACTGTTTTCGTCCTCACAAAATAGACATTAGAGAAATTACAGACAATCCCATGATAACCCCATCATTCATTTCCCCTAATACCGGCAAGTGGACGAGGCGACAATGCGCTTTTCTAACAGGGGCAAGTCCATTCGGTGGCATTCAAGGGGTGAACCTCCCTAAAACTCTGTGGAACTTGGGTTTGGTACTGGTAACTGGTACTCTGTACTTGCTACTTAGGCACGTGTGTGTGTGACAGTTTCCATTCCAGATTTTTTAACGAGCTGGATGGCAGTGCGTTCATAATTGGCGCTGTTGATTTTTTTAAATACTGGTACAGTAAAACTTGTGTTGTTGCGTGGTCTATAATTCACCAAAAAGAAAGAAGATATTTTTAAAAAAATTATACGCATAATGGCGATAACTCAACCCCCTTCGCGACTCGGCTTATCGTTAATGAAGGCCAAGTAATATAGGTTCACAAACAGTTGATGAGTTTTACGCCCCTTGCAATACTGTAAATTCACTGTCCTTTAATAGATTGACAACTTCGACCCAGCTTGTCAGGCCAACCTGGGCTGAGAAGGATGAATCCTAGCAGAAAAAAGTGCAGATCGTCAGCACGTGGGATTGAACTCGGGTCTTTTGCGTGATAAGTGGAGAGCCTGACTATAACACAATGACAACGGTCTTGAGACTGAACGTGTATTTTATTTCTACAAGTTCTGAATTTTGAAATGTGAATAGTGAGCTCCATGCACCGAATTTGAAATTTGAAAGAGCTTTACTGTAGGATTAAAAATTAGCGCGCTCCGGATGTCCTGCACAGTTGCGTGAAGTTGCGTCACAAGCGAGGATTGTGACGCATGCCGCTTTGTAACCGCGCGTGCCGAACGAGATACTTTTGTCTCTGACTTTGAAGCACGTCTCAGCCAGACTCTCGCTCTTTTTGTTGAACTAACGTTAGGCCAGGTCAATCGAACTCTGAAGATGTCTTCCAAAATGAAGAGTTTCGCCTGGAACTTTTTTGAGAAAAAAGGTGACATAGCAGTTTGCAAGCTCTGCAAACGTTCTATGAACTACAAAAATTTCGGAACATCCAACTTGCTTAAGCATATACGATGCCAGCATCCTGTCGAGTTTGACAAGGTAAAACGAGACGAAGAAGCGGCGTCAGCTACAGCTGCTGCTCAGCCTTTGCAGGCTATGGGATCTGGCACCGGTCTGCAACAGCCGACGCTGACAGAAACTATCAGCAAGATGACAAAGTTTCCTGCGACATCGCCGAGAAAACAAGCCATAGACGAGCTTGTTTTGCAGCTCGTTACACTGGACATGCAGCCCCTATCTATCGTAGAAGACACTGGTGAGTTCAGTGGCGTAAACGTCAAACAGTAAAAGCTCAGCTCGACAATTACACTGACAACAGATTTCCCAGAAGGAAAAAAAATGCATATATACCAATATAGTTTATTAAGAAATAGTATCAGGTGTTATGAATGATATCAAGGATACAAACAACAACAACACACAAACGAAAAAAGTTGGGGGGGCGAGAGTCTACACAATAGTTCCCAATTAAGGTAATTAAGTATAGAGAAATTTTTTTTTACTGTTTTGATGTTGTTTCAATAGTCGTTTCTTTATTCGCATTTTTTTTTCAGGATTTCGTGAGCTGATGCATGCAATTGAGCCATGGTACGAGCTGCCCAGCAGAAGAACCCTAACCCGAATGCTGCCCGACCTCTATGATCAGAGAAAAGCAGTCCTTGAGAGGTTGCTATTGGAGACAGGTATCGTGTTCTTCTTTCCCTCATCCTCTTCTCCCTCTCACCCTCTCTCTCTCTCTCTCTATCGTTTTCTCTGACTTTGTCTCTCTCTCACTTTTACTCTGTGTCTTCTGTCCATGTGTGTTCACAAGTGTGGGTGTATTATGTGTGCACACGTGTGTTTTCTCATAGAGTCTTTTCACCATAACTAGTTAATGTGCCCTAATCTGTTATTGCAGGATCTGTTAGCCTAACAACAGACATCTGGACCTCTAGACGCACTGAGGCGTACTTGACAGTCACTGCCCATTTCATGACCACGTCGTGGGAGCTGAGAAGCTGCGTGCTTGACACCCCGAGGATCACTGAGCGGCACACAGCAAGTAACATCGCAGAAGCCCTTGCTGAAGTCATGGAGAATTGGCGAATCCGTGACAAGGTACAATGGTATTACAACATTTCATGCAATAAAACGTGTAACTCGTAACGTAGGCCTAATGGTTTCTGAACAATGAATATTAAATCGTTTTATTCTCACTTGATTTGTATGCATTATGTCGTGCCTATTTTTGTTTATCTCCTATCCTTCTAGGTGTTTGCCATCGTAACGGACAATGCAAGCAACATGGTGGCTGCAGTGGATCTCTTGAAGATTCGCCACGTTCCCTGCTTCGCCCACACCTTGAACCTTGTGGTGACAGACACCCTGGCTGCTGTGGAGGGGTTTCAGGCCACAAGGAAAAAGGTAAAGGATATTGTGTCTTTTTTCCACCACAGCGTCAAGGGCTCTGACACCCTGAAAAAGACCCAAGAGCAAGCTGGGATGGAGCCCCTTAAACTCATCAACGAGGTGGAGACAAGGTGGAACTCCTGCCACGACATGCTGCAGAGGTATGTTGATGTCCATCCGCAGGTGACCACTGCCTTATGCCTCCTTGGCAGAGAGACGATGCTGGTCACTCAGACCGAGGTGGAGGTAATTCAACATGTGATCACAGCTCTGCAGCCCTTCAAGGAAGTCACGACGGAGATGTCAGCTGAAAAAGTGACTACCAGGAAGTCCTAAAAGACATGGTACATGAAGGCTAGAACATTGGTTTACCCATGATGTCTTGACGTTTGTACGTGTGTGCATCATACCTATATATGTGCTTGTATACTTTGTGTGTATGTGTGTGAGTGAGTATGTGTGTGCTGTGTGTCTGTGTGTGTTTGTATGCAGTTGTTAGAGGCAGGTGAATGTCACAGTAATAGTAGCTCTTGCGTTGTCTATGTTATTATTTTTTTGTTATGCAGCACCAATAAATGCTGATCCTTTCTTATCTTTTCTTACAGCAGGCAGCTCCTCGTGAGACGGAGACCCGTGTAGCGGAGACCATTCTTCACCAACTCAACAGGAGATTTCCCTTGCCAGAAGAGAAATACTTGTGGGCTGCCAGCACATACCTTGATCCGCGATTCAAAAGCCATGCTTTCGTTGACACCACAGCACTGCGGTCCGTTCAAGAGCGCGTCAAAGGCCAGCTACCCCCAGTCACAGAAGAGCACCAAGCTGAAATAACCCCAACGTTACCATCCACCAGCAGCTCATCTTCCATCTGGTCCAAGTTTGATAACAAAGTAGCCTCCTATCTCCACACAAGTGCAAGCCCAAGTGTCCGACCCCACATGGAGGTGAGAAGATACATGGAGGAGGACCCAATCGCAAGATACCAGGATCCACTCGACTGGTGGAAGAGACACTCCACCTTAATGCCTCAGCTTCAGCACATTGCAAGCAAATTTTTGTCCTGTCCAGCCACAAGCGTGCCGTCTGAGAGTCTTCTCTACGACAGGGGAACTTGTGTCTCACAGGAGAGCCAACCTCTCATCAGAGAATGTTAACATGATTACTTTCTTGAATAAGAACCGTTTTTTGTAAACTTTTTTTAAAACTCTACTGAGCCCTAATGTTTTGAACATGTATGCAATGTGTGTGTTTTGTATTCTGAAATAAAGCATGAAAAGAAAAGAAAAAAGGGGGGGAAAAATAGGAAAAAAATGACAAGTTCATTACTCAACCACTATGACCCACCCAAATTCCACCAAACAGTCTATTATGTTAAACACCCCCCCCCTTGCGATCTTCCCACTTCCCCCTTGGCCACCCACCTCAAAGCAAGATCATCGGCATCCCAATCTCTGCTTTTCTTATTACCAAGCAAGGGATAAAAGAATGAAAACTCTCAATCCCCCGAAAAAACGAAAAACAAAGCTAAAAAAAAATTCCCGTACTGTAACAATTGATTGTCCCTGCGCACTGTGCACCCGCCGACCGCTGATGAACGTAATCCTCATAACAGCGCAATGGCCCATTGCTCATTGGTAGTGGGGGGTGGGGTGGGGCGGGGTACGGTGGTGGACGTGCGTCTCCGCGTGTCGCCACTCTCCTGTCTCCCGCGCGGCAGGAACTGTATGGAACTGGAACTGCCCTCACTTACTATTCCGCAGAAGAACCGTACTGGTACCCAGTACTTGCTACTCAGTGTGGAACCTGGAGCTGTAACTGGTACTTAGGTTTGGATTTGGAACTGGGGAGTCCAAGGAGATTTGGGTTTGGATTTGGGGAGTACTAATTTTCGGCCAACTTGCCCACCACTATCCAGGTCATGATTGGGCTACTCCTATGGCTGTTTTGCGAATCTTTTTAATCGAGTAGCATTCCTTGGCTAGTTTCGTTTTGCTACATCCGATTCCCTTTCCGTTTCCAGTGTCTTAGAGGCGGGAGTGTGAAGAAATTTCAAATTACATCCGTGAACATCCCTTTGGAAGTTTTGAGGTAAGTGTCTTCAGCTTCGAACTTTGGCCCTCTCTGCATGATATGACACTTGATTTCACCAATATTCTCTCGAGAAATGGTTATAGAAACATGTAAATAGCATTTATTTAGATTCTGCTCACTTGGGAGGTCTGAACCTGGGTGGTCGCACCGAGGGCATGAAATTTTTTTTTCATCGCCCACGCTGCGACCGGGAGTTACCTTGACATTTTGTTTCAATGAAATTATATCTCAATGACTGTTTCCTGCCATATGAATGTATAAATAAGCTTGTCTTGTGTCTGTTTTGTCTACTTTTTGTCTTGTTTATGCCCTTGTCTGTGCTATACTGTGTATAACATGATGAGTTTTTACTGGAGAGGTCTACTCGAATGTCACAATTTTTTCCTGCTTAATGAGAATGTTTTTGTAGAGAACCCATAAAGAGACTGAGGACATAAAATTAAAAGGTGCTTGGTCAAAATATAACGCAGTTTATTGGTCCCACACTCGGGATTAGATCTAGACCTAGATTTTATCTTTTTTTTTTTTGCTCCTCTTGGTCCTACCTTTTCCAAACAGAATGAAGTCTGGGAGGAGCTGCGGCTGGCCATGGATGCCGTCGCTCAAGGCATGCCAAAAAGAGAGGCTGCCACTCGATTTGGCATACCCTATGGGACATTGCAGGACAAGCTTACAGGAAGAAGAAAGATAGTTTTTGAAAAGAAGACCATTTTGACAGGAGAAGAGGAAATTGAGATTGCGGGGTGGTTAAAAAAGATGTCTGGTGCTGGGTTCGGGAGAACAAAGGAGGAGCTGTTTCATACAATAAAAAGCATGCTGGACTTCAGGGGACGCACCACAGCTTGGAAAGAGAACCAGCCAACCGAGAAATGGTTTCGTCTGTTAAAAAAACGCCACCCGACCCTGACTTTTAGGAAACCCCAAAAGCTGGGAAAGCTCCGAGCTTTTGTAACATCCGAAATGGTCCAAGCATGGCACAATAGCTTTACGTCCACTCTGAAGGAAATAAATCCCACCCTGCTTTTGGAACCGGAGAGAATGTTCAACTGCGACGAAAGTGGTTTTGCCATCGATGCCCTTTCAAACAGAATTTTGACAGACATGGCGAGCAAGTACTGCTACCAAGTAGGATCAGAGAACAGAACCATGATTACTGCTCTGGTATGCGCAAGCGCATCAAGACACTTCATTTATCCTATGCTTATTTATCCTGGAATCCAATTCAGAGGCTTCCAGCCACAAGAGATGTTCCAAGAGTCCTTCATTTCAAGGTCACCGAATGGCTGGATAACTCAAGAGATATTTACGCAGTGGATGGAACAGGTGTTTGTGCCCCAGACACCCCACTTGAAGAAGCCAGTACCCTTGCTCGTGGATGGACATGTCAGCCACCAATCTATTAGAACATCAAATCTCTGCCAAGAACACGGAATCGTCCTGTATTGTTTGCTGGCACATGCGAGCCACATCCTCCAACCCCTTGATGTCGGAGTGTTTAAAAGCATGAAAGGAGACTGGAAGAATGCGGTGAGAGAGTACACCTTCCAGTCAAATGAAGTCCTGACAAAGCGAAATTTTGCAGGTGTTTTTAAAGTGGCCTACAACAAGACTGTCGACAAAAACCTCTGCCCCATGGCATTCCGAAAAAGTGGGATCTTCCCAGCCAACATCAACGCAGTGGATATGTCCAAAGTGATAAGCTCACACAGCCCACCACCCACTCCACAGACACCGATTGCCACGCCACCACCTGCTCCAAGAACTCCACCAGTTGGAAGTCCAACAAGTCCATCAGCTCCTGCAACCCTGTCTAATCTGCCAGTGAGTTCGAGAACACCCTCCACAACATCAGCGGAACATACTGCAGCGACAGCCGCACCAAGCTCAACAGTCTTGCTTGCTTCCGAGTCTTCAACATCACTACCAGCTGATGTGGACGTGATCACCCCTACTCCCACAGATTTGACCACCACTCAACCCTGTCCGTCTACCCCAACAACAACCCCTGGCCCTTCCCCAAGTTCAAGTCAGACGTCGACTGGATTTTCTGATACTCTACACAAGTACTCAATGATATGTGCTCAAATCGGCACGGAGAAGTTGAACCTTTTTTTTTATATGCTAGAGGAAGGAACAGATAGAGGAGACTCCCTATTCCGTCTGTGGAAAGTCTATCACGATGAGATTTCGAACCCAAAGCCACGTCCCTCCACTACCCCACAGCAAGATCCTCTCCGGACAACCCCATCTGTTCGGTCCACGAGTATGAGAGAAAAGAAAAGGAAAACAGTAAAGTTCCCCGACCTAATGAGCGGACAGGAGATGGTGACACTTCTGGAGGAGAAAGAAACAGAAAAGCAAAATGAAGTGAGAAGGAAAGCGGAGAGGAAAGTAGAACAGGAGCAGAGGAAGAAAGAATTGGAGAAGAAGAAACAGGAAAGGCAAAAGCAAACAGTGGAAAGAAAGAAAAGGCAAGAGCAGAGAAAGAAAGAGGCAGAAAGGAAGAAAGTTGAAGCACAAAAGAAGAAGAACGAACGACAGCTTCAAAGAATCCTAGCAGAAAGCGAAAAGAAGAAAGGAAAGGGAAAGAGAAAGGGAAATAATGAAGGAGACAGTGACACACCAGTAGAAGATGATATGGTGCTGGAATCTGAAGGTGAAGCTGCGGAGGAGTCGGAGGACAGTTTGGCAGAGACACTCGCAGACGCGATTAGCACAGCAACTGAAGTCTGTCCAGTTTGCAAGAATCAGAGTTCAGACCAGCAATGGATCCAGTGTGAGAGGTGCAAGGCCTGGTACCACTACAGCTGTGTCCAGAACACAAGTCTTGACAGGATGACTCAGCAGGACATCGAGTCTCTGGCGGAGTTCTGCTGCGATTTCTGCCTGTAAAGACCACAGGAATACGGGGGCGGGGGCTTTTTTTTTTTTACAGTACCAGTACCACTGTCTATAATATAATCTACGGAAGTTTCATATGTTTGTGGTGACATACTAGCAATGGCATAGAGATGCTCGTCCAATATAGGGGATCAGACTCTTCCCTTCTGCGTGATCGGCAAGGAACCTAACCATTACAACACAGACACCTGTCACCAACGTTTTGTCGTTACTCTGTAGGAGGGGGAAAGAAATCGGACAGTGGTCAAGTCTACATAGGAATCGGGTCTCACTCTCTGCGTGATCGGCAAGGAACCTAACCAGACACCTGTCACCAACGTTTTGTCTGTACTCTGTAGGAGGGGGAAAGAAATCGGACACTGGTCAAGACTACAGCACATATATAAAAACTGAGCAAACAACAGAAGAGCCTGGTCAGTGCCGGTGAAGAAGTCAAGGACTGAAAGGCCTGCTACTTCAGTTCTGCATGTTGGAAATAAAGGTGAATTTTTGGTTTTTGAGTTTTGGCCCCCTAAAAAAAAATGTTTTTTTGTGTGCATATGTTGGTGCTGTCATTTACCTGTTTTGTTCATGTTCCCTGTTCTGTTTTTTAATTCAAACTGTTCATTGTTTCTATGTTGTTATTGTTTCTGACGTTCAAAATTCCCTTTGAACACGCATCTAAAAGTTATAGACTAGTCGCAGCCTGGGCAAGGAAATGGTCGCACCATGGGCACACTGGTCGCAGCCCTAGGCCGCCATAGTACAGGCCTAGCAGGCCAAACAACTAGGTCAAACTTAAGGGCCGGCCGAGGCGCTTCGCTGCCCTTCTCCGTGAAGCGGCTGGCTC
>JAUKPP010277547.1:0-10845 GCA_032273245.1 Phyllaplysia taylori | reverse complement strand
CGTCCCCTGCAACACTGTAAGGTCATTTAAGAGACGGGCTACTTCGACCCTGCCTGTCAGGGCCAACCCGGGCTTAGGGGGAAAAAAACCCAGATTGTCCGCACTCGGGGATCGAACTCAGGTCCTCCACATGACAGACGAAGAGCCTAACTATTACACCACAGCGCCGGTCTGATGAAGGGGTGGTGGTAGATACTTTGTTATGGTTTGTTCCTTCTTGCACCATCTTATAGTAACTCCATGTTTTGTGCTGGC
Organism: Phyllaplysia taylori; assembly: GCA_032273245.1. Lineage (NCBI taxonomy): Eukaryota > Metazoa > Mollusca > Gastropoda > Aplysiida > Aplysiidae > Phyllaplysia > Phyllaplysia taylori. The sequence goes on along the minus strand of JAUKPP010277547.1, from coordinate 10,590 downwards.
AATAGCGACCGGAGAAATAAAACTTGAATTTATCAACCAGGGCTAACTTCGGACATCCAGTGGGCATTTCGCATTTTGCTTCGGTTCTGTTATCCAGCCGGGCTGGATTCTTGAGGTCAGAGTTTGGTCTCAAATTGAAGGTGGTCTAGTGGATAGGCTGCCGGACTCGTAATCGGAAAGTTGCAGGTTCAAATCCCAGCTCGGGCCCGACGTTGTGTTCTTGGGAAAGGCATTTACTGCAATTTTCCTTACTCCACCCAGATTTGAATGGGTACATGGCTATAGACAGCGAACAATCTTGTCCCTATGTTAGTGCTTTAGCGCCTGTAATATGGCAGCTTGCACTGTATGCTTCCCAGGAAGTTGAGAAGGTTTCTAAATGACTTCGTCTGCCGGGGTAATAATTGATTGTAAAGCGCATAGAGCCTGCTTTTGAGCGGGGATATGCGCAATATAAATGCAATCTACTATTATTATTATTAAGGAAAACCTTACAAAGAAATCATTCGATCTTTCCCTGTCCTTAATATTTGCCCAACTGGGCCTAATGCTTTTTTCCTGTTTTCTTATAATTTACAATGGCAGTTTTACGCATGGTCACACAATACGAAACAAAGAATGAAATTTTGTTTCATGGCTGAGCATAACTTTCCTGCATGATCATAATGCACACACAGAGACACACACACCAATACACAGACACAACCTCTATCATCATGTATCTCGTTGTTTCCCCCAAATCTCCGTGTCGTCATTGCCCATTGCTCACCATGTTGTATTCTCCGTCTGTGTCTTCCCCCAGTGGCTGGGATGAGATCCCGCCCCAGAACCGCATGCGTCCAGAGGGAGAGGGCATCGCACAGAAGAACAGCTCTGACTCCGTCAACGACATCATCTTGCAGAACACCTCCACGCCGCCGCAGAGGAAGGAGGCAAAGGTGCTCAAGCATATGACCGAGTCGGACTCACCGTAAGTCGGCTTTGTGATTTGACACCCTGGGCTAGAGCATTATTTTCCTTATTTTGTTCCGACTACCATCACCACAAATTGGTAGAAGTCAATTAGAACCCCTAACTGCCACATAAAAGTTTCAGATAAAATTGTCTTTACCGTGCGCTATGATAACCTAAGGTGTTTCAGAATTGCAATCCATCTTGATTTGTCCACAATTTTTTTCTCAATTGAAAGGAAAAGAAATTAAATAAACTTTCATGTACGGCCAAATTGTGACCAAAAACTCATGTTGTCATGGTGCTTCCAATATGGTTTAAGTCTGACTTAAGCCATTATGGAATAAACCCATTACGTAATTCCTCACTTCCTAATGCATCATTTGGTATTCTATTTGTTCAAAAGTGACAGGATGTTTTGCTAAAATTTAATACTTCCATTTTGTTTTTTCTTGTAACATAGAGTCTGGCCAAATCCGTTTTTCCGACATTATCTCAGAAGTGCAAAAAAATTACTTAGGCCATATGGGATTGAAAGCACCATGACGATATTGACTTGTTGGACATTTTATTTCTATAATATGTAGCCTACTCCAGTTTTTGGCGCTCTGAAGCATGTTCTTATCCTTCGGGTTTATGAACCCCTGGACCACAGGAAAGATGGGGGAAGTGAGAGTATGTGATCTCCCAGATACTTTGTGTTAGAATTTGTGGTTGGCTTGTTGTGTGTTTCATTGTGTGCATCCATCTGCTGGGGATGCACGCCAACTCTGCGAAATCCTAGTAGCGTCTGCGTTATAATGGTTAGGCTCTTCATCTACCATGCCTAAGACCGAAGTTCGATCCCACATGTGGGTGGACGAACTGCGCTTTTCTGCTGGGGTTCATCCCTATCAGCCCAGGTTGGTCCTGACAGAAAGGATCGAAGTAGCCCATCTCTGAAATGGCCTTACAGTATTGCAAGGGTCGTAAAATTTGTAACCAAACCAAACCAATCGCGTCCTGAAATGTATCAATAGATTCAACATCTCCGTCATGAATAGAGAACGCTGTCATGAATAGAGAACGCTATAGAAAATCATTTTTACCCACTGCCATCAGGGTCATAACTGAGTCCTTATCATATTCATGAATGTACTACTGTAACATGTGACATGTCTGTACTTGTGCTGTTCTCATCAATGTAATCTGCATTGATGTTGCCATTGTACCCATTTCATTGTCTGATGTAAACCCGTGACAACAAATTTCCCTCTAGGACAATAAAGTATATCTTATCTTATCTTATCTTATGTTGCTTAGAAAATGTGTGTTCCTCTCTTGCAGACGCAGCACCCCACACCAGCGAGTGCGGCTTGATGGAATTAGAAATCTGGAACGTGCCAACAACCGAGAGGAGATGTCGGCCATCATGCACGGCTCACCGTCCCCCGCACAAGCCCCACGTCCCACCAGCGGGAAGAAAGTGCTGCCCCATCTCCAGCGCTCCGAGCTGTGGTAGACAAGCGGAGCCGTGTGTGTAGACTTTACGTGTAAGCCAGCTGAGAATGAGACGAGAGAGGCCTTTTTAACAGGAATATTTCCAGCCGTGTTATAGCGGAGACAAAGATTTGTTGTAAAAAGGCAGCTTATTTGATCACTTTTGTGTTTGAGGCTTGGGTCATGTTTAAAATATTTGAGGCTTTAGATTGGAGCAATGGAGTGTTGTGTACTACTGTATGTTATTATTATTATTTCAATTTCTTGGCCCTGCTTGCCTTCAAAGTGCAGTGAAGATTTTTACAAATGAATTAAATCTTGCTCAGCTCTGTGCATCTTTACTGGAATCCAGGCTTTTGTCCCTTTGGGATATAAGTAAATTGTGCTCAGTGAAGTGTTAGAAATGTCTGTGCTATATCTCACATCTGATCCTATTTTTTGCATTCAATTCTCAGAAGGAAATTGAATTTGATATAAATAAAATTTGGTAAAGTTTGCCGTTCCAAAGGATGAATACCTTCCACTTTGTCAACAATGAAACACTGTAAATAGAAAAAATGATGAAGCACTGCAAATAGCAAAAATAATGATTTTGCTGTGTACATACAATTTTAGTAAGCTTTTATTGAGAGGAAATCTAAGAATAGAGTGTTGAAATATGTTTTTAAAATTAATGGTCAGAGCAAGATTATATGACATTTTTGTCGAGAATTTACCTGTAAATTTATGTCTACCCACACAAATATACAGGGCCCATTTATGTATACCTAGCAATCAAACATTATTCCAAACTAGCGGTTACGGCGTAGATTTCTTTATACCAAAGAGAGCAGACGTGAGCAAACGATGCTATATTTAGATACACGAGCTCAAGAAATTGTACTCTGTGCATCCCTGCTTAGCTTCAATACTCATCTACAAACTTACAAGATGTGCTTGTCTCAAATGTTGGCCTGTAGAGTTTTGTGTTCCGAGATTATTTATGATGTTTGATATCTTTTCCTTGGGAAGAGAGCTCTAATACAGATGTATTACATATAGATCTATTTTCTCTTTCTCCCCGAAAAATTTCTGATCCAGTTATCATATTGTATAACCGGCCATGGAGGTATAAATGTAGCATATTGCATACCATACCATAACAATTTATTCAGTGACTCGCTAACTTTTCAATACTTACTTAACTCGGCGACTGTAGTGTTCAAAGTAATTTCCTTCTGCTGTTTTTTCACCTGCGGTGACAAGAATCTCCTAATTTATTTAGTGACTTCCTTGGATAGAATGTTTTCATCAGCTTTAGGAATTGATTCATGTTCTTTCACTGTGTGCGATTCTGACAACATTCTGTTCTGAGACCGGCCTGGCTGGGTCTGGTGCCGAGCACTTGACGGCTTACACATTCCTCCCTTATGCGAACTTGGATCTTCATGCAGTTGGCTGTTTGGAATAGATCTTATCTTGACTGCTTGGAATAGATCTTATCTCTAACACGATGACTGAAATATTATCTATGCAGTAGTGGCTAAAACTATTTCTGAATTGCTTTAAATACACAGCTAAATGATAAAACTACTACTTTCGTATGTGAAATACTGGCTATAAAATACAATATGCGGGGACAATGAGGACATTACGTTTATGTACAACATGCTGTTTTGGGAGTGTCACTTTATATAAGAAGATAGTTTTTCCCTACTTTGTTGTTTTATACGTGAGACGACATCCTATGTCACTCATTTGAATTTTGTCTTCTGTTATGTCAAGTATACTCATGGTGCTGACTTTTTCTTATGACAAATGACGAGCTTTGTGTGAAACAGCTGAACATTTGATGAGGCACGTCTAGATGACTCATCAATTTGGTTGTACATTCTTTTTCTTCTTTTTCTTCTTCTTCTTCTTCTTCTTCTTCTTCTTCTTCTCCTTCTCCTTCTTCTCCTTCTCTTCTTCTTCCTGGTTCTTGTGGTTGTACATTGGTTGTTGTTTTTTTAAACTCAAAAGAGTTTTACCACACCAGTGGGTTGTGCATGTTTTATCTTGTGTGATTCTAAACTGAAATGCATCAAAATAATTTTTTAACATTTGTCTGGCTGATTACTTCACAAGAAAATATCATCCTTGGTCTCGGAGGATTTTCTTTTTTCTCTCATCTCTTGTGTGGGGTTACTCTGCTTTGCTTTAATTTATAACCCCAGGTTTTTTAGAACATTTTGTGTCGGTATAAATGGCCGTTTGGTGTACAGGATGGAATTCAGCTTTGTCTTTGCTGCTTAGATCTCGGTTTTGTGATTGATATTGGAGCTTGGCGTTACAGGTGCTACTGATAACTGCCATTTTAGCCGAATTTGTTTTTTTCTCTTCATGCAACGGTTTTTGTGTGTTTGTGCAAGAGGGAGAGAGAGAGAGCGAGAAAGAAAGAAAGACAGAAACTTGTGAGGGTAGTAGATACTCTGTTGCCCGTGTGATTGGGATTACCCAACAACTTACAGCATCAACAGCTTTTGTTAATGTTGTTGTTGTTGTCGATCGCAGGTTATGGAACCTTCAAGTAGTTTTAATGACCTTCAGAACCATGGCAGCCCAGAAGTGGAGAAATTTAAAATTGGCTCCGTGTAAATTTGTTCACCTAATACTAAGTACGACTGATAGCATTTCTATTCTCATGAACTTGAAATAATGGAAGTGAGGGCGTTGGTGGCCGAGCGGTGTTGCGCCCGCCTATAGATTAGAAGGTCTGAGGTTCCAATCTCGGGGGGTTCCCCAGGATTTTATTTTAGTTTTCATGGCTCCGACTCCCATCATATCGGAGATGGATGCAAGTTTGGAAGCCCTGCCTCGTAAATGACCTTACAGAGTTACATGGGGCGTTAAAACCAAACCAAACCAACCAGACTGGGAGTCGAGTGACACAACAGAGATCTCCATTTCCTGACACTTTTTACAGTTGTCGTAGAAGTGATGCAAATCATCTGAGCCTACCGGCGCGGTGGTGTAATGGTTAGGCTCTTCACCTGTCAAGCGGAAGACCCCAGTTCGATCCCCAATCGCGAACGATCTGGGTGTTTTCTGCTGGAATTTTTGCCCTCTCAGTCCGGGTTGGCCCTGACAGGCAGAGTCGAAGTAGCCTGTCTCTTAAATGACCTTACAGTGTTGCAAGGGACGTAAAACTGGTAATGAAACCAAACCAATCATCTGAGCCTGATGGAATCTGTCACAAAGTGTCGATCCTTGTGGCTGATTAGGGCATGAACATGCTGCAGTTTAGCTGGTATTACTGGATAGTCAGGGTTTTCTTACATGTGAAATTTTCTGTAACAAGTTTTGCCTTTGTAGGAAATAAAGCTCTGTATATTTTATTATCATTACGGAGGCAGAAGTATACATTCATACATGGCTCACTCTAAAGTTTGCTGCAAATCTAGATGATATTTTTTGATAGAGTGAGTTATCATAGAATGCTTGTCATCCACCAATTTGAAATGTCTCATTCCCCTTACTTCACCCGCATCATAATCATGCCCTTCCAGCCCATGAAAGGCCTTTAGCAAAGTTTGTAATTAATGAGTAGAAAGACTGTAAGGGACCCTTGTGTGTGTACGCGTGTGTGCTCTCGTGTGAGTGTGTAAGAGTATCATGTGTTTGTGCATGTAGAGTTGTGTCTTTTTGCCGGCTGAGGCTCGTTCAGGAATCATGAAATGTTTTAGCTCTGGTATCACACAATAAGCTATGTTCCTCAACCTTTTTGGGTGACGTTGAGTAATAGCCTACAATACAGGAGTTGCTGGTTTTTTCTATTGTATTTTTGTAAGGAAAGTTTTTCATTTCCGTCTACAACTAAATCAAAATTTGCAAATTTGGAGTGAAAGGCGAAATTAAACTGCTAAGGCCTTGTATTTAGGTATGGGCAGGCCCCAAGTTTTTGTCAGATTTTTATGCACCTCTTTAGACAAGTTTAAAGTTAATTTGAACTTCTGTTTTATGTGAGCATTTTCATGACTCTGCCCCTCTTCTTTTTAAAATGAAAATGTACCTCTGCTTTGTGCAAGCCTACTGAGATCTGATCCTTGTGAAAAGATCACTGTATTCAAAGTGTTCTAGGAGGGATGCTGTTTTTTTGTGTTTGTAATTAATTTATCACTGTTATTTTCTTTTATGAAGAGTTTTCCTTTGTAGTTTATGCCTGACGAAACCCTTTCGTAGTCGTGTGCAGATTTTCTATAGTTTTTTGTTCTTATACTGTGCAAGTTTTTAGTGTGTTTTCATAAGATCCCAGTTGTCTCCCTGTTCTTAGATCTGATCTCAAATGTTTTTCTCTTCGCCTCGTCGGTTGGTGTTTGCCGTGTCCCTCCCCGGATTTGCACAAACTTGTGAATTATTACAAAATGTTGTTTTTCACTCCCAGCCTGTTTGGTGTTTGCGAGTTCATGATTCCATTTCTAAGCGTCTATTTGTGCCTGTCCCAGAATCTAGATGTGAAACGCACCAGCCTGTACTGTAAGAGATGTTTACTCTATACTGGCTCTGACCACTGTCTATTTTCCAAGTATCATATTGTACCGAGCACTTAATCCAAACTCAGGACCCATGCTAGAGAATTTTATCCAGACTTTTAGATAAATAAGAAAAGTGTATTGTCTCAGAAACCAGCAGCCATGCTAAGACGTTTTAACAGCTCTCCTCGCTGTGGTTCGCTGTCACATCATATTTGTCACAATTCGCTGAAACTTAATACGCAAGCTTCATGTCAGTTTGATTTTTATTTTCTGCCAAAATTTACCCTGATGCACGAATCGTATTGTTTTGGAGATTTGTATGACATTCTCATCCCGTGAGCGGCCAACAACGAAACAAGTTTTATCCAGTTATTCCATTTTTAAAGATTCCTTTTAATCATCAAAATGAACGTTTTTATTACCTGAAATATTTACTGATAAGACACTTTGCATTTTGCATGATGTGTATAAATTTTATCCGATATTTTTTCACACCCAGAGTGGTTCTCACATCACTAACTGAATTACATGTGTAGTATGTACTTGCACTAATGCAATTTTATCACAATCGTTTGTGAGTGAGATCTGGATGTAAATTAGCAAGTTCATGGCATTGCTGAGTATCTTGTGTGTTTATGTACATGTGTTTATGCGCGTGTGTGTGTGTGTGCGTGTACATGCTTGCCATTACATTAGTGAGGAAAGGTTGATATCAAACATGAGACGTTACTTTGTTTACATTGGGTTGTATTTTTGTTGACTCTCTGAGAGTAATTTCAAAACTCTCTTATGTTGATCCCAGTGCCTAAGGAGTTTGGTGCTTTTTGGCAATGTTGTTTTCTTTTTTCTGTGGGAAGTTTGTGTGTGTGTGGGGGGGGGGGGGGGGGGGGGGATTACAATGGGATTGTGGCTTGTTTATGGAAAGTGTGAGTTTGGGATTGTGGGCAATTTTAATTGGTGGCTGTACAGTTGTACATGACCGGGTGTTCCATTATGTTGTTGGACGGATGAACTGGTGTGTGGCTTTTGGAGCAAGTAGGAGTTTTGCTTTTTGTTCGATTTTGGGACTGTTTTGTTTTAGATATTTGGACTTTTTTTGGGGGGAAAGATGATGGATGGGATGAGGAGTTGGGTGGCCGGCATTTGTGGTGGAAAGGTTGAGCTCTTCATCTTTCTCGCAAAGGACAAGAGATCGGGGCCCATTTTGGGTAATTTTTTTAATTGAGTATCTCTGTCTTTCTGCTGGGTTCCTCTCAGCCCAGATTGGCCCTGACGGGTACGGTCAAAGAGGCCCGTCTCTTTGCAAAGGGTGTAAAACAAACGGTTTTGCCAAAGCAAACAAGCAAAGATGGGGAGCTTGTTTGAAAAAGAGATGGTGTTTGTGGGGTGATGAGAGAGAAAGAGAGTGTGTTTGACATGGACATATTCGAGTCATTGGAGGAATGTGTTGCTCGGAGCTGTGCCTAAAGTAATGTTGACAATTCTATGCCTGCACCGGATGACCCTGCTGATGTTAATGCCACTGCTGTCGGGTTTTCTGTAGGATTTTTTCCTCTAGTGGACATTTTGTCCCCATGCATTGTTCCCCACGTTGTCCCGATAAATTGTTTTTCCCTCTCAAAAGTGACGGCAGTCTCATAAAAATGTACTTATTCACTCTTATTATTGGTTTTTGCTTGTATTTACACTTGATTATTATTACACTTATTACATTATGGTCAACACTAGTTTATTGTTTACTATCATTAATTAATAAAAATTCTTATTCATTATAAAGATATCGGGAAGTGTTTGTTCTATTTTTTCATTATCACATCATAAATTTGAAAAAATTGCTTATTATTACATGTATTAATTTAATGGGTCTGACTTCTCTTAAGTCTATGCTGGCATTTGTGGTGTAGTGGTTAGGCTATTTGTCTGTCACACGGAAGACCGGATTTCGATTCCGCACACAGACGACCATCTGGATCTTTTTTACTGGGATTCGTCAGTCCGGGTTGGCCCAGACAGGCAGTCTCAAAACAACCTTTCTCTTTAATGACCTTGTAGTGTTGCAGGAGACGTTAAGCCAAAAACAAATTTTAAAAATGCACAACTCTCAAAGGTTGTATGCCAAGGTAACATTCTGCCACACCTACAACGCGGAACACACCACACATACAACACGGAACACACCACACATACAACACGGAACACATCATACAACCTAAATGTCCCACCCAGTCACAAAATACGACTCATTGGTCAGGCTTGCCAACAGTCCCGATTTTTTCGGGAAAGTTTCGAAATCGAGCCATTGGATCCAAAGTCCCGAAAAAGGAATAGATTGTCCCGAAGTGTGCCTTTCGCAGTGAAAAGTACATTATTGTTAGAAACCTAACACTTTGTACATTGGTGAGTATACTAAATCTAGTATAGGCTTAGTTACTGTTTTAAACTACATGTATTTATATAATAACATTATATCACTGAATGTAACTATCACGTGCCCCCACCCCCAGCTCCACCCCTCGATTAGCGCCAGGGTGCTGGATTGTCCCTAATTTGCTCGCTGAAAAGTTGGCAAGCCTGACGTTGGTGGCCAGTCTTAGCTCTGTTCTCATATGGCCAAGCTTCTGGTGAGACAGCTGCTAAATTCGTATTTTAGTCTTAATGCAACAATTTATCCACAACACTATGCCACCAGCACTGTGGTGTAATGGTAAGGCTCTTCGCCTGTCATGCAAAAGACCCCGGTTCGATCCAGAGCGCGGATGATCTGTTTTTTTTTCTGCTGGGATTTTTTCCCTCTCAGCCGGGGTGGCTCTGACAGGCAGGGTCGAAGTAGCCCATCTCTTAAATGACCTTACAGTGTTGTGGGGGACTTAAAGCTGGTAACCAAAAGCCAAAACAAGCAATTACGTGTTGTTATTGTAGAAAAGCAGATCTAAAATGTTACAGAAGTTCACAGACTGATGAAATATCTTGGCTAAAGGAGTTTTCTTTAGAGTGAGAGTGAGAGAAGAAGAGAGATGGAGAAAAGGGATGAAGTTGAAGGCATAGGCAAGGGACAGGAGATGAACCCATAAATTTGGGAAGGAAAATGTTGGTCTGGGATCAAACTTGGTCCAGCTTATTAATATATGTCAACACCCTAACCTCTAGACCACGAGGACCTTCTAGATGTGTTGACGAGATAGAGAGGAGGCTTGAAGGGCAAAGAAAGAATAAATGGGGGGAGGGGCAGAGAGAGAGAGAGAGATAGAGAAGGAAGAGGATGAGGAGCAACGTGGCCTTCTCTAAGGATTTAATCAGGTGTGACACTGCAGGCTTTGAAAAGAAAAAAAAATGTATTGAACAGTGTAATCAATTTTATCTGCTATTGTCTTAATGGCATGGCCTCAATACTTGTAGGCTTCCATTTTTGCGTATCGGTAAGCCCATAGACATTCCACGGGTGCTCGGATGGCGATCTAGTGTGGTCTGCCTCTTCTCCTTATTTCCTAGCGTTAATACAGTCCTAATAGCTAGTTGGCAACAAACTGCCCTTCTCAAGGCAAGAAACTTCTTCCATGGCGATAAACTGCTCATATCAGGGCAATAAAACTACCCTGGGCAAACGAAACTGCCCATATCAGGGCAAAACCGGGGAAAAGGCTGAAAATGGTCCCGGCTGCCTTAGGAC
>JAUKPP010277525.1:0-10848 GCA_032273245.1 Phyllaplysia taylori | reverse complement strand
CTCTCTCTCTCTCTCTCTCTCTCTCTCTCTCTCTCTCTCTCTCTCTCTCTCTCTCTCTCTCTCTCTCTCTCTCCAGTGAATACAAATTTTACACATGTGATCATCCCCTTCTTGTTCAATTAAAGATACCAAAATTGTCATCCAATAATGGGGGCTACATGTATCAATATACAGGGTATTTTTTTTATATTGATCGATTCTAAACTTTAATAACCAAAAGACGGTACATGATAGAAACATTCTGTTTTCAACTAATTAATCCTCATCCATTTAAGTTTTTTCTGGTACCAAAATCCACCGAATCCAAGAACCCACTGCGCGACAGTGCCAGTTTGCGCGAACAGACAGCGATTTTTAGCGCACAGAAATGACGCTAATATTGCATTTACTAATGCATCTTGTGCATTTACAAAGCGGAACGCGCGCCTGCAGCCCCGAGGGATTTCTAACTCTGCACAGCGAGAAAAGTACAATCTAAAATTGAGTTAGAACTTGGTATATAAATTTGGTAGAAACTGGTCATGTTAATTGCTATGACAACAAAGATAGCAAGAACTGGATTAACGAAGTGCATGGTGCCCGATCAATGAAAAAGATGACTTTGTTAATTTGATACCACCAGAGACATCCATCGCTTCTTAAACTCATACAATAAAACACAAAATTCTTTTTCGGGAAATATGAAGCCAGAGCCTGGTGGACATTCTTTTTTAAAAAACAGTTTTAACAATCTTTTTATTGCCATAAAGTGTTTTCTTGCAATCCATCTCTTTGGTATATCAGTGCGCTCTTTTGACACCATGATCCAAAAAAGGCCTTGTTCTGTTAACTCCTTTTTAAAAAGCCGGCTCTATCAACTTAATCTTATCAAGTATCCCAGACAAAACTTAAATGGCCAGAGAATGGTGTGCAGAAAACCGTTTACTTTTATCTCATACCGTTTTGGAGATATTTCAGTTTAGAATCGATCAATATAAAAAAAACACCCTGTACATCTCTGCAAATGGATCATGTCGAAGTATTTTGACCAGAGAATCAGTTATTTTTTTATCCAGATATTTTAGCCCTGAGAACTTCTGTGCCCGACAATGTCCATTCAGCTCTTGCTATTCACTGGTAGTAATAGAAAAGATCTTTGATGTAAATTGAATGAATGGAAATTATGGATAGAAACAAAAATATCCAAGCAGATTTCCTGTTTCAACACTCATGATTCCAGTCAGGTACCAAAACATGGTCATGCCCAAAGTAATTTCAGGATTCCTGTAAATGTTTTGTTACAACTGTTTCTGTTTATCAAAAGCAGCTTTTCAATTGTTACATCAATGTGGCAGATAAGCCTTTGTCAGACTGTGACTTCACTTTCTGTTGTGTAGAGTCGCAGACACCATGGCTCATCGACCGACGCAAGACTCTGGCTCATGTCCGCCCCGGGGAGGAAGTGCTGGCCAGGTGGTCAGACGATGGATGGTACTACAGAGGTCAGTGACCCCCCACCCCCACTCCTTACTACTACTACTACGACCCCCCCCCCCCCACCCCCACAATTTCTTTCCAATTCTTCTTTTGCCTGAGATTTGTATACAGCAGAATCCGCAGACGTTCATGTTGCTGGGACATTTGGAATTTTGTCGATTAAAGACAAAGTTGACTTTAGGGATGTCGATGTAAAAAAAGAAAAAGTTGTGTTTCCAAATTGTGTCGACTTAAGTCCAATTCGAGTTGACATACGTTGAGGTATGCGGGTTCTACTGTTATATATAGAAATAGTGGCTGAAAATAGTGGAGAGGCTTAATGAAGGCAAAACCAATGTTTGCAGAATAATATTTACTTTTCAAATCCTGAACCGCTTTCAGCAGTCATTGTTGAAGTTACATTAAAAGATATTTTTTCTGGTAACAACAGGATAAATTTGTTTCTAATTGTATGGAAGAGTGAAAGCCAGTTCATAGCCAGGCATCCATCAACATTCATCTCTGTTGGTCGAATGCTCCAATGTATAATGTACACTGAGTGTGAGCAACAACATTCACAGTGTATACCAGAACTTTCGTGACCACTGTGTTATCTCCCCTCCCCCAGGTCTGGTGCGACAGTATCACGGAGACTGCAGCTACAACGTGGAGGACAGCACAGGTTTTGTCGAGAGAATCTGGCGTGAGGACATCATCTCTGAGAACGACAACCCCGATGCCGTGTTTGAGGTACACGTCTGATGGCAAATACTAGTCTACGCTACACGTCTATAGGGACTGGTGTCTCTGAGTCATGGAATAATTGTTTCTTGTATTCCTCCTCCAAGGCTGCATCCGGAGCAGATGAAAAATTTTATGCTTTTGATTTTGTAATGTACATGTATTTCCAAGGGCTATCTACAAGCATTTAATGTAAATGTTTTTCTTCTTCTTCTCTTCTACTTCTACCACATTTTCCTCTATATTTCAAGGGCAGCCAAACATTAGATTTTCAGCCTAAAGTGCTTTTACTCTTATCACAGGTTTCCTTGTCTGATAGCTTCAGTCTTACTTTGAAGTTACGTTAGAATATTTATCCTGACTAGTTTTTCTTCTTAACTTGAAAAAAACCAAAATGGCTTCCAGTAAGATGAGAATTTCTGCGATTTCAACAGATCAATGGCAAAGTGGTGGCCCTCCACCCCGACTACAGCTTTAGCTACGCCCCGGGCTTTGTCACTAACATCACAGACACGGAGGTGGAAGTGGAGTTCTACGACGGCAAGACCAGCCTCCTGCCGTGGAATGAAGCGTACCAGATCCCCAGCGAGAAGTACCAGCAGGACGTTGTCTTCATTCTGAAGCGAGAGAGTGAGTTGGTCGGAGCAGCCGTCGTGGCCCGGGATGACAAGACTGGGGCCTACTATCCCGGTGAGATCCTCATTGATGTATCCCACTAAAGCTGGAAACTTCTGGAACTTTGCTACCGTTTGATATGAGAAGATATTTTACGGCTCCCTGAAAAATATAAGTTCGTAGGCCCTATAGGTCTCTGTGTGCTTTGTGTAAGTATTTGTATGTGTGTTTGTGTGTGTGTGTGTGTGTGTTTGTGTGTGTGTGTGTGTGTGTGTGTTTGTGTGTGTGTGTGTGCTGGGAAGAGGGGGGTGGGGAGGGGGTTGAAGGAGTGAAGAGCCGTGATAGTAATTCCATAATCCGTCGCTGTGTATGGACATTGATAGTTTCAGTGTTTGCATCATCTGTCGCTGTGTATGTACATTGATAGTTTCAGTAATTCCATAATCCGTCGCTGTGTATGGACATTGATAGTTTCAGTGTTTGCATCATCCGTCGCTGTGTATGGACATTGATAGTTTCAGTGTTTCCATAATCCGTCGCTGTGTATGCACATTGATAGTTTCAGTGTTTGCATAATCCGTCGCTGTGTATGTACATTGATAGTCTCAGTGTTTGCATCATCCGTTGCTGTGTATGCACATTGATAGTTTCAGTGTTTGCATAATCCGTCGCTGTGTATGTACATTGATAGTTTCAGTGTTTGCATCATCCGTCGCTGTGTATGTACATTGATAGTTTCAGTGTTTGCATCATCCGTTGCTGTGTATGCACATTGATAGTTTCAGTGTTTGCATCATCCGTCGCTGTGTATGTACATTGATAGTTTCAGTGTTTCCATCATCCGTTGCTGTGTATGTACATTGATAGTTTCAGTGTTTCCATCATCCGTCGCTGTGTATGTACATTGATAGTCTCAGTGTTTGCATAATCCGTCGCTGTGTATGTACATTGATAGTTTCAGTGTTTGCATAATCCGTCGCTGTGTATGGACATTGATAGTTTCAGTGTTTGCATCATCCGTTGCTGTGTATGTACATTGATAGTTTCAGTGTTGGCATAATCCGTCGCTGTGTATGGACATTGATAGTTTCAGTGTTTGCATAATCCGTCGCTGTGTATGGACATTGATAGTTTCAGTGTTTGCATCATCCGTTGCTGTGTATGTGCATTGATAGTCTCAGTGTTTGCATCATCCGTCGCTGTGAATGGACATTGATAGTTTCAGTGTTTGCATCATCCGTTGCTGTGTATGTACATTGATAGTCTCAGTGTTTGCATCATTCGTTGCTGTGAATGGACATTGATAGTTTCAGTGTTTGCATCATCCGTTGCTGTGTATGTACATTGATAGTTTCAGTGTTTGCATCATCCGTTGCTGTGAATGGACATTGATAGTTTCAGTGTTTGCATCATCCGTTGCTGTGTATGGACATTGATAGTCTCAGTGTTGGCATAATCCGTCGCTGTGTATGGACATTGATAGTCTCAGTGTTGGCATAATCCGTCGCTGTGTATGCACATTGATAGTCTCAGTGTTGGCATAATCCATCGCTGTGTATGGACATTGATAGTCTCAGTGTTTGCATCATCCGTCGCTGTGAATGTACATTGATAGTCTCAGTGTTTGCATCATCCGTTGCTGTGAATGGACATTGATAGTTTCAGTGTTTGCATCATCCGTTGCTGTGTATGGACATTGATAGTCTCAGTGTTGGCATAATCCGTCGCTGTGTATGGACATTGATAGTCTCAGTGTTGGCATAATCCGTCGCTGTGTATGCACATTGATAGTCTCAGTGTTGGCATAATCCGTCGCTGTGTATGGACATTGATAGTCTCAGTGTTGGCATAATCTGTCGCTGTGTATGCACATTGATAGTCTCAGTGTTTGCATCAAATGTGCTTGGTCGTTCTTCGCTCGGGCTGGTTGGTGTCTTGGAGACGTGTCTTTTGTTTCCGGTCTTATCGCCTGTCTTAGAAATAAAATGACGAACATCCTGCTCTCTGCAGTACAAAGGCTCAAATATCTTTTCCATATCTTTCTTGACTATTTCCTTCTCTCCATCAGGTTCTGTGAAGAGAAAACAGGACAGCAGATGTGAATATCTGATCAGTTGGTCAGACGGCACCGAGTCAGCCCAACAGGCAATCCATATCTTCAGTGCCTTCACCCGGCGGCGGCCATTGGTCGTTGGGGACAGGGTTCTGGCCATGGCTGATCCGGTTCATGTTCAATTTCTGCCCGGCTACATCGCTGGCTCAATGGAAGGGAAACTGATTGTTCAGTTCTGTGACGGAGAAATGTAAGTCTGCCAATGCCAGAAGAATGAAAGGTCAAGGATGTTTTGATGTTTTGTTTGTAAGGATAGCAAAGAGCTTACACAAGGACAACATGGAACGGCCATATTTATTTCAAAAGGGAAACAACTCAGAAATTAAAAAGAAAAGTGATTAACATAGTTGTCTAACTTTGACTAATAAATTAAGTTCAGTTATATCAAGCACTCATTACAACAGTAGAAACACTTTCAGATGTGCCGGGATTGAAACTGCCATCAACATTTCTCCCTCTAGAATGTAGAGACAATCAATATGTTATGTACATCATGGAATTTTTCCTGTACACTTGGGCAGTACATCACAATCAATATGTTATGTACATCATGGAGTTTTTCCTGTACACTTGGGCAGTACATCACAATCAATATGTTACGTACATGGAATTTTTCCTGTACACTTGGCAGTACATCACAATCAATATGTTACGTACAGAGAACTTTTCCTGTACACTTGGGCAGCTCATCATTAAGACAAGAGATTGTGTCCAAACCCATACCATATAGAACATTTCTGAGTGAAATAGCTTTCTTTTTACGGTAGTTATGCACTCCATCAAGCATGCACATCCAATGTCCAGGAAAGGTGTGGTTGGTTGGTGGGTGCTCCGATGTCCTCTGCTTCTCCTACTTCTTTCCCTGTGCCAGTCTTGTCTTATTCTGCTTCATTACACTAGAGCGACCTGGTAGTGTCAATAATGACATAAGATTCTCAACATAGCAAATTAATCAAGCATTTTATGGTTTGACGATTCGAACGCACCCTTCACTCTGGATACTTAAGAGCAGTTCCTTATGATCCTATAAAAGTCATTTGAGATGACTCATTTCTTTTCAAGATATTCTTACAATCCTCAATAATTCAAGATATTCTAACAATCCTCAATAATTCAAGATATTCTAAAAATCCTCAATAATTCAAGATATTCTTATAATTCTCAATAATTGAAGATGTTCTAACAATCCTCAATAATTGAAGATATTCTCATCAATATTTTCTCCCTCCAATCCATGTACCTGCTGTTTCCCCAGGCGTGAAGGCGTCGACCAGACGCTGTGCTACTGGCTGGGACAATTTTACTACGACGCTGCCGTCAAGTTTTACAAGAGTCGGGGACACTAATAGATTGGAGCCCTAGGGACAAGGATATCTTTTGGAACATTTTTAGATTTTCTGTCTTCTTAAGACCTTGCGAATGATGATTCCCTGAGATGTACTGGAGTGTAACACAATGTACTGGGGTGTAACACTTTGTTGTACAGTCTGAGGCTGACCCTGAGGCGAGATTTGGTTCTGCTGACGAAGCACGGCCGGTGAGCATCCTGTCAGACATAGCACTGGCTGGCCCAATATTGGCTGGAACAACGTACTCAGTGGCCCAATATTGGCTGGGACAACGTACAAGGTCTTAACACTGAAATTTTCAACACTTGCATTGTTGGAATTTGAACAGCCCCATAGCAAACTAACAAAGCATTTTATGATTTCACAATTCGAACGCACCCTTCAATCTAGACATTCAAGTGCATATCCTAAAGATCCTATAAGTCATTTGAGACGACTCATTTCTTTTCAAGATATTCTTACAATCCTCAATGATTCAAGGTATTCGTAGAAATTGTGATCTATTCCAATGCTAGACCTTTGCCCTCACACGAACATCCTGATTGTAGCTAAGATCATTCTGGAAGTTTATTGTGGATCAGCCTCCATGTTTATGTGTACACCACCAGAGATAGACAAAAGTGAGCAGCCCAGTCGTCAAAACCAATTTAGTGTTTGCCAAGATGTGAAGATTCACCAAAGATTTCCTTGAGGCAACTCGTGATAGCCTGAGAGCCCAATGTCCTTGACCTTGTTGTACCGTACTTGCAAGTCGTATGT
The DNA here is from genome assembly GCA_032273245.1 of Phyllaplysia taylori. Classification (NCBI taxonomy): domain Eukaryota; kingdom Metazoa; phylum Mollusca; class Gastropoda; order Aplysiida; family Aplysiidae; genus Phyllaplysia; species Phyllaplysia taylori. Next base: position 3,816 of record JAUKPP010277525.1, on the reverse strand, counting down.
CTCTCATAGCCTGAAGGCTATTCCAGAATTTTGTCTTGTCTTTTTCTCATTCGCTAACTCATGATAATTTCTTCATATAAATGTGCCGGTCCATTTGATCTCAAGTGACGTCCCATCCAGCCTGATTGTGTTGGCTTCATTCCAAACTAACGGGTCTTTTGGCTTTCATCTCTCAGTACAAACTAGGATATATTTATCTTATTACTTTGAATCAAGTGTAGGACAAATTAGTGTTAGCTGAGAAAACTGTCTGGATAATGACTTAATGTCAACAAGCTTCTGTACCCTACATGTAGTTCACAAGTTTGTCAATGATACATGTATTTCTTGTTATTTAGATATTTGTTTTTTCTTTCTACCTTTGTGTCATGCCATGCCTGTGATAGCCCGGGACTTACACCTCACCATTTGATACGGAACGTTACACTGTCCCAATCATTAGCTTTACGGTATATAAGAGATTTTATAGATACATTTTGCCACTTAATTTCCTTCATTTCATATCTGCCTTAGCCCAGGTTTTTTATGTGGGGCTACTGTCCTCACCATTAAGCCTTTAAATTTTCATGAATTTCAGCGAGAAGCGAAGCCGAAATATTTATTGCTACATTTTTTACTTCGGTAGGCTACTTTATTTTTCCTAGATGAAAAAAGTGACAATTTTTACATGAATAATCTGAGTATTTTTTAGTGATTGAAAATTTGCTTCCCCTTTAGAAAGCTGACATAATTTGCCAATCTCTGCTTCAATTTTGATAAAAGATTCCAAACAGATTTTGTAAGGAATTTGTATTTCAATGTGACTTAACTGTTTTAACAAGTGTTGCAAATCGAGTGTATTTATATTCAAATGAGAAACCAGAAAAATATTTTTAGATGTGAATAACAGAGAGGTTACAAAATGTATTGTGGGTGTTTTTTTGTGCCTTTACTAAAACGTTCAAGTTTCATTGATAATCTATATTTACATTTGATTGTTTTTACTCTAATTCCATTGTTGTTGCCGACGTCCGCAGAGGAGACTGGCAGACTGTAGCAGAAGTAATAAATTCATGTCTAGATGCAATTCTGCGTGTTTTATCATTTTGATGTGTGGTACTGGTAGCTGCTTGCTTTGACTTGTTTTAATAAGTGTGTTTCGGGTGATTCTTTGTATTTTATGGTCATTGAAATCCTTTGCATGCAGGACTGAAGTCTTTGCCTAGCAGTGCAACCCTCAAGGGACAAGATAAGATCTCTTAGGCACTGTGGACTTTGTTGTTACAAACACAGTGTGAAACTCAAGGGACAAGATAAGATCTCTTCAACACGGTGGACTTTGTTGTTACAAACACAGTGCGAAACTCAAGGGACAAGATAAGATCTCTTCGACACGGTGGACTTTGTTGTTACAAACACAGTGCAAAACTCAAGGGACAAGATAAGATCTCTTCAACACGGTGGACTTTGTTGTTACAAACACAGTAGAACCTGCATATCTTGACCTCTGTTAACTCGACGTTGGGCTTAAGTAAATTAAGTCAACACGGTTTGGAATTGTCAACTTTTCTTTATGTACTACATCAACATCCCTTAACTTTCTCTTGATTCGACGTGATTTCAATAGTCCAAGCAATGTGGACTTATGCAGGTGCTACTGTACAGTATGTTTCATATTGACACTTTTTTTTAGGAATATCATTTTTTTTGTGCCCGGGCAATGGGGCGCCCGAGCGATGGAGTACATCTCCGTTTTTCTCAGCCCAGGTTGGCCCTGAGAGGCAGGGTCGAAGTGGCCCGTCCCTTAAATGACCTTACAGTGTTGCAAGGGAGGTTAAGCCTAAACCAAACCAAACGTAACACTAAAAACCAAACAAAAGATGACATAGTCGGTGTGTGGCCAGCCTTGCGCTCTCCCTATGCCCTGCGAGAGACAAATCATCTGTACATGTTTGCCGAGTTTTATTGCAATTTGATGATAGTCTGAAAGTTATAAGAGTTTTACAAAAACAAGTGGAAATTTTTGCTTGGGAAACATCACAAAGAGGCCTAGCACTTTCGCAGTATTAAAGGGCCAATTTTAAGGCTCTTCACTCCCGGGGTAACCTACAGAGCTAGACTGCCATGGCTCTGTAGGTTGTCAAGACTACTTGAAGGGTGCATAACCCACATAAGTCCTCGATCGGCAACAACAAAAACGACAAACCTACTAACTAAGATACTTTAAGTTTAAGACTAACCATGGAACACTGGTAGAACAGTTTGAAGCCGTCATGCCAATAGATGAGGGGACATAATCACTTGCAGCAATAATGGCCTAGTTTTCATTTATATAAAACGAGTAATGTCCCTTTAGTTTATTATTTTTTTTTTCATTATTGAGTGGGCAATGGTGGCCCTTGAAATACATGTATGTATTAATAATATTACTAATTCGCAACGAAAATCCAGGAAAGGTAACAGAAAAACGTTGTTTGATGAGGAAAAAATTCAGTTGCTCGGACCTGCTCGGAACTGGAAGGCTAAAAACATGAGCCGGGTGGGATGCGAATCATGAAGTAAAACAGGAAGACGTAAATTTGAAGCAATACAAGAATCACAGTCTCACAATTGAAGTGTCGGAAGAGAGAGAGAGAGAGAGAGAGAGAGAGAGAGAGAGACAGAGAGACACACAGAGAGAGAGAGAGAAGGGGAGCTTGGGGACGGCAAGCTAAAGAAAATACACGGGGTAAGAAACGTCTTGATCGTCATCACTCAAACGCAGTAAAGTTAAAGGATCGCTTGTGGAGATCGATAGGCTTGTGTATCGGATTTGGATGTGGGGAGTTGGGGGGGGGGGGAGACTGAAGGAGGGATGGAAAGAAAGGTATGACAGGAGGGAAGGGGGGTAGGTTAAAGAAGAGGACGAGACCCACGAAGGACAGGCAGACGTATGGACAGGCAGACAGATAGACAGACAGACAGACAGACAGACAGACAGATAGACATAGCCTAGGCCTGTAGACAGAGAGAGAGAGAGAGAGAGAGAGAGAGAGAGAGAGAATCTCCTAGAACGAATAAAAGGTTTGTGTGCGTCTACCAAAACTTGGAAAGCGTCAGGTACAGAACATTGCTAGTAGCACTGCACCGGATCATCAACTCATGGTGGAATCAATCAATCGATACACGTCAAGATTAGATCTATCTTGTCCCTCCGTGCAAAGACGCTGTAGATCTATCATTTATTCAGATGTAGGAGCCGTGGCAGCCCGGGTTTCCTCGGGTTGCTAATCCCACGCAGCTAATTACCGGAATATTACATGACAAGGCTCAACTATAGCATGCAGAGCACGGTGCACGTGCCACAAGGTTTGATAGATCTATGTTTTAATCAACAACAACAACAACAAACAAAAGGCAAAAGAGAAAAGCCGGAGGCGTGACTGTGCAGATGAGGCGGTTTTGACTTTGGTGGGAGCTCTGCCAGGAATCTGACTACGTCGGGAGTTGCAGAATCGAGGCTGTTGTCTCTTCTCTTAGTTGGTAATGTCAAAGGAAGATTGTGGTTTTTTATCTAGTCATCTATTTCTTTTACCCACTCTTAGCCTTTCAGCTGACAAATACGAGTGTAAAGTTTTTGTATTTCCCCCCGCTATAATACTGTTTGTTGTCGTTGTTGTTGTTGTAATTGTTTGTTCTCGCTGTTGTTGTTGTTGTTGTTGTTGTTGTTGTTGTTGTTGTCGTCGTGGTAGACAGACAGACAGACAGACAGACAGATAGATAGGCAGGTAGACAGACAGACAGACAGACAGACAGACAGACAGACAGACAGACAGACAGACAGACAGACAGACAGAC
>JAUKPP010277514.1:0-10848 GCA_032273245.1 Phyllaplysia taylori | reverse complement strand
GAAGTGGTATGGATAATGACTTTCCAGAATGTGTATGCACCCTGATTGATATTTGTGAGTAACACCATTACTTGAAGTAACCGGTTTGGTCTTTAGAATTTAAACTTGCAGTCTTTACAGGTCTTGATAAAGTCTTTATATTTTGTTGCTGTCAAGTTGTATGAACCCTGATCATGGTGCTTCCAGTATGGCTGAACTCATTTCCCGCATTTCTGAGATCATGGGAAAAACTTGATTAAGCTGGAGTCAATGTCACAAGTAAAACTATTATGGAAATATCAAGTTTTAACAAAAGGGCCTGGGACTTTTAAACAAATTTAATATCAAACTGTGCTCTACCGTGGTGATGAATTAGGAAATGGGTATATTCCATAATGTTCCAAGTCAGACTAAAGCCAATTTAGAAGCACCATGACGATTAGCGGTATTATGTTTTCCTTCTCCTCATTCCTTGTCTTTAGCACAAGGACAGACATACTCAGGATTTATCATGCATTCTGGTTGTGTTTTTACCTGTCGCCTTGATGCTGAAGCTCAGCATTTAAAAATTTTTTGTTTACAATTTACAACTAATATAGAAGAAAAGTTTATTTATGGAATACATGAAAACATACCCTATTTCGTTGAAGTCATTTGGGAGAGGGATCAGAGAGGAAATGCGCTGTATAGGTAAATTGTGAACACATGCTTTGTATGTGTTGAAGCTTTCAGATGTCTGAAACTTAAGAGTTGTGCTGATGCTTCAATTTTTTCTAAAATTGTAAGCTATTGACTCAGTGGTCGATCCTAACTGGGGGACCGCATACTTGTTAATAATGGTTAATTTGATAATCAGCATGACAAAGTTTTGTTTCAGCAAACAGGGCATTTATTGGAAGAATTTCTCATTTGAGACAGATTTTACTCTTAAAAAAGTAAATTTTCATCACACAGTTAGCAGGAGCTAGCTCAAATCTACTATTAATTTCAGGAGATAGATGAAGGATTTTTGTGGGGATATTTTTAAGAACACCTTACGCTGTGATTATGGTTCTTTTTAAAAAGTAAAACGTTTATTAGTAGGATTTTTATCAAGCATTTGGAGCAATTGATGAAGGTCAGAGCTGTGCATAAAAACAATATGAAGATTATGTGGAATAGTCCCTTTTTAGCAGTGTACGGACAAACTTATGTTGTCACTCATCAAATTTTCTGCATGGACACAACTTCTTGAAATGCTAATCTCAATGTATCTTATATCCCTTCACAGTCAATGGCAATGGCATTCTGCACAAGGCTCCTGGTTCTCCCATAGAGGAGAAATTCAAACCAGCGTCTTTCTTCTTGGGCAATCAAGAGGATGAGAACAGTAGCAGCAGTGATGAAGGCAATGATGGACGGAAGAAAGTCAAGACACATCACATGGAAACACAGACAGACGATATCACCCCGTCTGGTACAGCTGGGGCTATCGTGCCCAGACCTATCTCGGAGCTGGAGTACACTCCCAAGTTTTCTGACCAACCTGCCAGACCACTGGAGGAATGTGTGTCAATTCTCAATTCTGATGTGAGTGAAGAAGGATTTCTGCTGGATAATATATGTGCGGCTGCACAAGCAAACACTTCATGTAGGCTAAGGATGCAAAACATTTTCTCAGTTATTGACATTCTCAAATTTTGAAGTAAATTCTGTGCATTTTGCTTGCTATTTGAAGTTCCAACCAAGCTGGGATGAAAAAAAATGTATGCTGTTCTGTTTTTTTTTGTGACTAGTTAATATACCTGGTGTATTTTTTAAATATTGATCGATTCTAAACTGGAATAACTCAAAGACGGTAAGAGATAGAAACATTCTGTTTTCTACTAATTAATCCTCATCCATTTAAGTATTTTGGGGTACCAACATCAATCGATTTCATGAACGCACTAAGCGACAGCGCCTGTTTGCGCGAACAGGCCCCGATTTTTAGTATGCTAAAATGACGCCAATCTTGCATTCACCAAGTGCGTCTTGTAAGATTACAAAGCATATCGTGCCCCTGCAAGTCTGAAATAATTCAACTGAGCACAGCAAGAAAAGCACATTTCAAAACTCAATCGAAGTTTGGTATTCAGTTTGGTAGAAGCTGTTAATATGAATTGCTATGACAACAAAGAAAGCAAGAAATGGATTTGCAAGTGGCATTAAGCTCGGTGAATTAAAACAGATGACTACATTAATTTGATACTCCCATAAGCATCCAACGCTTTCTTACTTCAGACAATAAAACACAAATTTCTTTTTCCTAAGACATGAAGCCAGAGCTTGGTAGACATTATTCCTTTTGGAAAAACAATTTAAACTGTCTTATTTTTGCCTTACTATGGTTCCTATCAGTTCTTTTCTTTGGTATATCAGTACGCTCTTTTGACGCCATGGCCTAAAAAGGGCGTTGTTCGCTAACTGCCTTTTAAAAAGCCTTCTCTATCAACATAATCCTGTAAATTAGCCCAGAAAAAACTTAGATGGTCAATGAATGATGTGCAAAGAACCATTTACTTATATCCCTTACCGTTTTAGAGTTATTTCAGTTTAGAATGGATCAATATAAAAAAACACACCCTGTATTACAGTTTTGAGGGAGCAACCATTTACAGTTTGGGGTCTAATCTTCTTTATCAGGAAACACTGGGAAAATAAAGAGTGTTTGTCCAAATCACACCCGCAAAATTATTTCTCATTCACACTTAAGTGACAGAAACAATCCTATCACCAACCAGTGCCACAAAACAGCTACAGATATATAGTGGCCATGGATGTGTATTTATCCTATTGAACTTCTACTTCTATGAAAGCAGGCAGCTAGTCAATGTTAATCCCTTAAAAGTGCACAGTCTGTTTTTATCGAACACCTCAAATGTCCTTGAGTTATGTAATACAACCCTACATCATTTCCCAATTGCACTGTTTAGTTTTGACTTTCTTAAAAGAAATAAGAAATACCTTTTAACCTTCTTGACCTATTTGAAAACCAATGCTGTTGCGTAATGTTTAGGCTCTTCGCATATCATCCGGAAGACCTGAGTCTGATCCCGCGCGTGCGAGTTTTTTCCTGGAATTTTTTCCCTCTCAGCGCGGGTTGACCCTGATTCGCAGGGTCGAAGTAGCCCATCTCTACAATGATCTTACAGTGTCGCAGGGGATGTAAAACTGGTAGCCAAACCTTGTCGAAAAGGGTATATCGAAAGGAAAAATCAAAGTCCAAACTAGAAACTGTGTGTGTTAAATTTTGGCCATTTGTTTTATATGTTATAATAAGGGGAATTGAGAAATGGCTCTTATGTTTGTGCAAACAATTTTCAAATCCCTTTGACTACTGCATGACATCTTGACTCTTTTACGTTTAGCCCACAGCAGTCATGAAAGTCGGCTGAAAGTTGACAGCAGAAGATGCAAAAGCAATATTTTGAATTCTTTTATTGGTATTTTAGAGCCTCTTGTATGTTTTTTCCTTTAAATACTTGAAAATTAACATTTTTCTTGATATTTTTGTGTCAAGGCTGGTCCTGAAGCTTTGACGGATGTGGAAATTCAAATGTTGGTTGGATCTCGTCATATTCCTTCTTACAAACTAGAAAGCATGCTGGCCAACCACATGAGAGGTGTAGCCATCAGGTAAGCTGCGCTGAATTGTTTAAAGTAGATTTGTGAACCTCTTTTTTGTCATACGTTTAAAATGTGTTGTTAGGAAATTGAAAACCTCTATTCTAGTAGCCTTGTTTACTTCCTTTTGTCTGAACCACTCTCACTGCATTTCTTTCTAGTTTTGACTTCATACCTTTGTCAGTGCATAGAGTTTCTTTTCTTATCTTCTTTTTTTACTTTTTTTCTTTTCGGCAATGTTAAGTATGTAGCATGAGTTTAATTTAAAACCCATGACAAAATCTCCATAACAAGCTTTGTTTCTACATGAGTTTAGTCCTACATTAAATATTCTCTTCATTTTTGTTCCATCAGGAGACAGATGCTTTCCAAGAAGCTGCAGGTTGCAAATGCCCTGGACACGTTGCCGTTCATGCACTATGATTACAAATATGTAAGTGGACAGTCTTTTTGGAAAATATAGAAATTTTTGGTAGCAGTTAGAATTATTCATAATAATACCCTGCGAGGATGGGGATCCCCTGGACATTTCCTGAATTATGAATTATTATTTTTCAAGCCATGAAATCAAAAGAAATTTGAGCTTTTTTTTTCTCAAGTTTTGCAAATATTTCAATTAAAAAAAACCCCTATGTTATGAGAATCATATTTTCTAATAACACACCATGCACAGTAATTGAGTAAGCCATGGATATCTGATCATCATGTCAGTGTCAGCAATTCTTCTAAAGACTTGTACCCATTAGTAAGCTTGTTTCTTGTGGTGGTTAATGTTGAGTTGAGGCATCTGACTTCTCATTTGTTCATAACGGGCAGATAGTTGAGTATCCATAAATTTATTAACAGGTGGAAGGTGCTTGCTGTGAGAATGTAATTGGCTACATGCCTGTCCCAGTCGGAGTTGCCGGACCTCTGCTTTTGGATGGAGTTCACTATCAGGTTCCCATGGCAACAACAGAGGGATGCTTGGTGGCGAGTACAAACAGAGGCTGCAGAGCTCTTGAGGTAAATGATAGTATAAGGTTAGATAAGATTATATGAAGTAGTGACAGGTTGCAAATAACACAAGGGTAGAATCAAAATCCATAAACTCATAAGAAGGCATTTTTAATGTTAAGTAAGGATTGTCTGCTTGAGATGTTCAATTTATTTGATTATATTTAAACATCTCCAATATCCATTTCAATTTTCACGTTTTGCAAAATTTATAGTCCAGGTAAAACTGCAAATTTTTGTGCATTACATGAGGCACCAAGTCAGATAAACTCACACTGCATTTGTCAGTAATTCCTGTCAAGTTTTCCTTCTTATTTTGTGTAGAATATATAGTGGTTAATATAATTAATTAGAAGCTCTCAGTTACATCTGTTATTTTTATCTCTAGATATTGTATAAGATCTTTATAAAGCTTAGACATGATATATTGTGTCGTTCACAGCAAAGTGGTGGTGTCCAAAGCAGTATTACAAATGATGGCATGACAAGAGGTCCTGTGGTTCGATTCCCAACAGCAGTCAGAGCAAGGTGGGGTTTGCCTCTTTAGAGAAATGATAAATATCCTTGGCTCAATTTGTTATCCAAATGTGTGCTTTGAACACTTTTCTGTGTCTATGTATTCATAATCATAATATGTAGTCATTTTGTTACAGTGAGAAATAGGCATAAATTTTTAAAATGTACTTTTCATTAGTGTACCATCAGCATAGATGTAATGTAATGTACTTTTGGTGAAAAATCCTTGTGCTTTGCTACAGGTGCTTGGACAGTATTTTTTTAAACTCAACATAGCAAAATTATGAAGTTTTTTGAGGGTTTTAAACAAGTTTTCTCATACTTTTAATATCATGCAAATGATGTTACCTAGGAGGATTCTGGTCTTCACTTTTACATTTCTGTTACTCCAATATAGTTTGAATGTTTAATTTTTTCTGTGCACATTGACAGTGAGGTGAAACGGTGGATGGAGACTCCAGACAACTTTGACCTGATCAAGGATTGTTTTGATGCCACAAGCAGGTACGTACACTTAAAAAGCTTAGAAACTTTCCTCTGGGATACTTGTTCTTGTCCCAGCAATGAAAGATAGCTGTTAATTCTGGTCAAAAGTTTGAGGGGTACATTTACCGTGTTGGGTTTTGTTTACTTCAGGGATGGAAATATGTAAATTTGTTTACATAATTCCTGTATTATTTGAACCATATATTATTATTTTATTTTTTTTAGCTTTAACACATGGGGAAATACGACAGCTGGAATTAGTTACTTTTCTTTATGTTCACAGTATTTCAATTTGTGTGTTATGATAGGTAGTGGAACAAATTAGTAAAAAGTTACAAATATGATGTGCTTGGAACCTGCGTCATTCGTGATTGGGTATTATCAAGAAACTGACTATTTGAATGTGACTACATTGTTGTTTTGTCTCATTTGTTGTATTTTCAGATTTGCTCGGTTGAAAAAAATTCACATTGCTCAAGCTGGCCGCAGTCTGTACATTCGTTTTGTCTCAATCACAGGAGATGCAATGGGCATGAACATGTTGTCTAAGGTGAGAATTGAAATGCTCTTTATGTGCATGGAGTTTATAGCATTTGCAACTCTAGCCTTAGTTTAGCCAGATTCTTTGAAAACAGGGATCTTTGGCTTTGCAGGACAAAAGCCACCGCAATCAGAGTTGGCTTTTGCTGATGCAGGGTCATTGTATACAGATGATACATTTGTGGGGTCCACACACTCAGCCCTTCAGTCTAGGTATAAGCAAATGGAAGTGGATTGGCTTATGGGCTCAACCTTTGTGAATTCAGAAATTTTGTGGACATGTTGAAGTAAAATATTTATTGAGAAAAACAGGACCTTTTCTGAATGTAATAGTTCCCAACCAGGGTCATATTTCAATGGGAGTAGTTGGAAAATTATGGTTAAGCATATGTTTTGTCCAAATGTGATAATCTTTGGCTATTACAACCCTATTTATATAAAAGTATTGGCAATGTAATGTTCTTTTAGATTATTTTACATTAGACATACCATGGTAGTGAAGTAATGTGTATTGATATTTCTCTCATCCTGCAGGGATCTGAGAAAGCTTTGAACATGTTGGTGGAGACGTTCCCTGACATGGAAATCATCAGTCTGAGTGGCAACTACTGCACTGACAAGAAACCTGCAGCCATCAATTGGTATGACTCTTTTGCACATTAATTCTAAGTCCTTGATACTTCTTTTTCTAGAAGGACTTGGTGGCCTAGTTGTTAAGGTATCCATCTGTTGAGAGCAGCTTTCTTGGTGGGTGGTTTGACAGACCCTTCCTCAATGTTCTTGTCTACTTTATGGCTCTGAATGGACCTTCTACTGTGTTGGTAATGCAGCAAAACCATAATTAAACAAACAAACAAGTATCTTTCTATGTGAGTGGTTGGCAGGTGCTCTGGTGTTGTCTGCTCATTCTAGTTCTCTCTAAGTGTTACTATTGTTTGTTCCCTGGTGCTGAAATGACAGAACAGTTTCAATAATGCTTTAAAACTTCAACAATGCAATTAAAGCAACACCTCTCTTGTGTCCAGGATCGAAGGCCGTGGCAAGTCTGTCGTGTGTGAAGCTATCGTGAAGTCAACTGTTGTGAAGAATACTCTGAAGACGACAGTGCCCGCCCTTGTGGAGCTGAATGTGAGCAAAAATCTGGTTGGGTCGGCCATGGCTGGCAGCATTGGAGGATTCAACGCTCATGCCTCAAATATTGTCACTGCCATCTACATTGCAGCTGGACAGGTAAATTTTAAAACTTAAAAAAAAAATTAAAGACTGTCTTTTCTTTTCTTTACCCAATCCTAGCAAAATGATGAAATAGATGTGTATTGCATTTTGGGGTGCCCATTATGCCAGTTTTTGCAAAGCTCTCTTTTGCTGTACTCAGCACTGAGGAGAAGTAAAAGTTTGGAATAATGACTTCATTCTTTTATTTTATGGATTTCCAGAGTTGTTTTGACATCAAGATCTTGTTTCCCTGTTCCCGTAGGATCCCGCTCAGAACATCGCCAGCTCTAACTGTATCATGCTGATGGAGCCGAGTGGCCCATTCAACGACGACCTGCACATATCCTGCACAATGCCCTCCATTGAGGTGGGCACAGTCGGAGGTGGCACCGTTCTCCCACCCCAGGCAGCTTGTCTCAATGTAAGTATAGTATGAAAGTGTACATTCACCACACTCAACTCGTGTATAGTACATGTCATAGTCTAACCCATATAGTAGATGTTAAGTAGGTAGACATGCTGGAAATTTATTGAATAAGTTGGAGGTGCTGCAGCCTGTGTCAGTTTTTATTTTTGCAATGATAATAAAAAGCATAATATATCACTCAAAATACAGACTTTTTTTTTGCTCTCATTAATTAGATGAAGTAGAATGCAGCCCATATTTATGTCATGCTGCCCGCTAACAAACTTTTGAAGGTGCAAGCTTTTTATTTAAGGGGGGATCAGTGGGGGCAAGCAATATCAAAATACAATGTGAGGTGTGTTTTTAAGGTTTTAAATCATAAGGTAATGTCTGAAAGTTTTTTTTGTCATACTACTTATACGCAATGACAACAGTTTGATATCGCTAATTAATTTAACACTGTTTTTAAAGTGTATAGTTCTATCTTAGGTTTATAATTTTCAATATATACATTAAATTCTTATGAGAACTTTTACCAATTGATTCAGTTATGAATGTGATCTATCCTCTACTATCGGATGTTTGTACATTGTAGATTTTTACTGATCACCTATGTCTGTCACTCCTTAGATGCTTGGTGTCAAAGGCTCAAATGTAGAGAACCCAGGCGAGAACGCCCGTTGTCTGGCCCGCATCATCTGTGCCACTGTGATGGCCGGAGAGCTCTCCCTCATGTCAGCTTTGGCAGCTGGTCATCTGGTCAAGTCACATCTCAAGCACAACAGGTAGGGACACCTTGGGTTTAGGGTTTGAATTTGATGATTGAGTTCGGGTTAACACTGATGAAGGTTATTTGAGATTTGTATCCTCTGGTTTCAACATTGCTGTCCAATTGGACAAGATGCCCAGTTGCAGAAACTCTTGAAACAACCCGAGACATTGCTCAATGACGCACTGACACCAGTGGTATTTTGTTTAGGCTCTCTCCCTATCTATTGCTCATGGGATGGGAGTGGAGTTTTAATTAATCAAGTATCTGTTTATCTGCTTTGATATGGTGCCCCTCTTAGATTTGGTTGTCCCTGTGTAGAATTGGAATATCGAAGAAGACCACTTCTACAATGTCCTTACAGTGTTACAAGGGGTTTAGAAAAAAACAAACACCCAAGTGTACCCCTACCTGAATTTGAACAAGGCTTGTAGCCTTGAAATTTGTAACTTTATGTAATGGAAAAAGAAGCCATAGAAAGCCTTCCTTCTTAAATGGTAGTGGGTATTCTCACTGTGACCAGATCTGAAAGTATTTCCTTTTTTTCTGTTTAAAAGCCAATACATAGGCTTTCTTATTTATGGTGTTTTGAAGCAGACTGAAATGGACAGGAGGTGTAGGCTTAAATTAAAAAGATAGCTAAGCAAGAGAAATACATTTAAATTGCATTTATATTTAAGATCTTTAAAATCAATGAGAAGTCAACTTAAATTCTTTAGTAATGTGTAATTGACTTTGTTGTATTTCCAGGTCAACTCTGAACATGAACCCATCTGCCGCGAAGCCAACTGATGTTCCCCAGATGCACCACGCAGCGACAGCTCCCAACATGTGCTTAGACAAGGCATTGCCTTAAGAGACTAATGATTCTCATACTGCCCGGGGATTGAGTCTCAGCGAACCTTTTGCTGATTTGACTGATCGGGACAACCTGGGAAAACTTATATGCTGCATTGTGAACAAAATGTGCTGAAGAAAAGAAAGAAAAGCCCTTGTTAAAAAAAAAAACAGATCAAAAGTTTTTGCACTGATACATAGGTTTTATACTTTACTAAGTGCAATGTTAGCTGTATGTTCTCTATGCTTGATGCCTTCCCTCTCGTGAGACTGGAGTTCTCATTAGAGATGGGAATGGTTATTCCATTGGTGTTGCTTGTGCTCTAGCCATGTGATTGTGCTTGACTGTTGGTGTCAATAGCTTCTTGTGCAAGTAATTTCCGTGGCTGTAATGCTGTTCTTTTCAGTGGCTGTAGCAGTTTGTACCATGTGCTGGTTTTTGTTTTACACTCATGGGGTAGCTGTAATTCCTTTGGTAATGGTTACGGGGTTCTCAGTGTAGAAAAGAGTGTCATTAGGATATTGATACATGTGTAAGAGCCGTGTTAATTTTACTTATTCTTTTTGCTATTCTCAAAATGGACCACGAAACAGTTATGCAGAACTGTTATGGCAGCTTCTTGGCTGGTGTTCTGTATATATATGAGAAGTCAAACTGTTTGAATTCCGCACGTGGAAGATTATGTTTTGTATAGTCTCTAGTGTGATGTACTCTTCACAAGTGTATCATGGGAGAGCAGGTTTATGTGATGTGCCAGTAATCGTGTTCTTCACTGATTTCATCTCTCCTTAGCGCACACACGTGTGAGTTACCACACCTAGCTGATTCCTCCTATTCGGTTTTCATGGTTCAGGATTTTCTCAAAATTGTTTTTGGAAATTTGCAAAGGCAAGCTGATCCATACTTTTCTGTTCTCATAAGCTGATACCTCTATAAATAAATCGGTGAAAACTAAAGGGCGGTGATTTCTATCCGAGTTGTTTCAAAGTGTTACTTAACATTGTGGAATTTTAAACTTTTACTTCTTGTCTTAGTTTCTAGTTTTTTATGAAGTTTTCTGGAGGGTTGTAACTTGTTGCACGGACTTGCGTGTTTGATGGTCGCCAGATGAATATTTATCTTATGACGACTCATTATTTTATATCATAGAGTAGTTGAAAACAACTCAGGTTTTGTAGTCGTTTGGTTGTTCTAGGTGTATATATATATCTTGGTTATTAATTAATGTTGTCCCTTGTAGATATATTATAGATCTGGTGCATGCATAGATGTAGCTTGCGAAGATAAAATTTTAGAACAACGTGATTGAAGATGGATTGACCAGACAGTGTTGTGGTCAGTGCTGTGAGCGAAGGTTTTGTAATTTCTTCAGATGTCGTATATTTAAAGATAAAGACGACCTATGGTTCATGACATCTAAAGATCTAAAGTCAGTTATCAAAGAGATAAAACTTGCAG